>OVBE01000073.1:18291-71472 GCA_900406425.1 Iberis pinnata | reverse complement strand
AATAATTCTTATTTTTCGTAATATTCAAAATTTTGATACCATAATTATACTACATTTTCTACATAGAATGATTTGAAATGGAAAAGCATTAAATATTTACTTTAATATTATATTTGAATATTATGTATTAAAATTTTGCAAAATTGTTAGTTATATATAATCTTATCTACATAAAATATTTTAATTAAATTATTAGATTATTATTATTATTAGGGAAAATTTAAAATTGTATATTCATATACTATTTTCGAATTTTACTAATGGAGTTATACAACATAAATATCTATTTATTATTCAAGTAACTTTTAAATCTAAATTAGATATGAAAAATATTGTATAGATTTTTTGGTAAATATGCAAACAAACTCTAATATCATAATATTGGGATCTTAATATCCCTAAATATCACCATTTAAATTTTTTTATATAATTCATAATCTTATTTTCATATCCGGATAATTTAAAAATCTTTGAAATCACGATTTTATAATTTTTTGGGTCATATACGACATGTTATTTATCCGTTTGTATTTAAAATTTTATGTAGATAAAATTATGATATTCACTAATTATTTTAAAAGATTATATTTTCAGAATTTTCAAAGAATAAAAATAATTACTTCGTATTTTAATAACTTTAATTTAAATAATATAATTTTATGCAGTTAACTTATTTAAGAATTATAATATTTTCAAATTCTAATAAGTCAATAATATTTTTAAAAATAATTTTTTTGAAATAAAAATAACTTTAAAATTATAATTAATAAAACAACTTATAACATTTTTTAATAAAGTAAAAATATTTTAACATTCAAATTTTGGAAAACTTGTTCCACAATTCTTGTTCGATCAAAAATATTCCATATAAAAAGATATGAAAATATGTACAAATTCAAATCCAAA
Organism: Iberis pinnata; assembly: GCA_900406425.1. Lineage (NCBI taxonomy): Eukaryota > Viridiplantae > Streptophyta > Magnoliopsida > Brassicales > Brassicaceae > Iberis > Iberis pinnata. Next base: position 70,566 of record OVBE01000073.1, on the reverse strand, counting down.
TAACAACATTTATGGAAATTATCCAAAATGAAGGAGATTTTCTTCATCTTTTGATGTAAAATCTTGTATATTTTTTTAGAAATATGGAATATGAAATTTAAATTAATGTTTGGGCCGAAATTAGATTATATTTGATACTTTAAAAGATATTAATTGATTGTTTTAGGATATTAATTATAATCTAAAAATTATAATGGAATATTTATGAGACATAATTAAGATTGTTAAGATTTATGGAAAACATATATATATATATATATATATATATATATATTAAAGCAAGAAAAATCAATAAATGAATAATTATCAAAATTTTCAAAATAATTATGTAAATGTAGTTATGAAAAAATGATATTAAAAAAACAAAATACTCTTAAAAGTGTTAAGATGAATGGGCTCGAACCCACCTCCTGCAACATTATCTAATGCTTTTTTACCGATTGTGCTTAGTCGATTTTAATTGTTCTCTTACCAATGCAACTTGTTTTTAATGTATTCATTTTTTCGGGTCAAACCCGACCCATTTATGGATCCGCACGTTTTTCAATTTTTATGGACAAAAATACATTTTTTCGTTTTTTTGTTTATTCATCAAAAATCTTTACTCCAATGGCAACTACTGTAAATATTTGCTTTATTTTTTCCACTGTCAAAAATATGCTCTCCCTTTAATAGTATATATTGTAAGAGATACTATAATAACAATTACTTTTGTTTGCAAAGAGATCCAAATCATGGTTTCCAAGTTGCTTTTGATTTTGTTTTACTCTTATGTTATGTTAACGTTGTATAGAAAAAAATGGTTATATGGATATTAAAAATTAAATATTTCAAAATATAATTGATATTCATAGAGAAAATATAGGAACAAAAGTTTGTTGTAGTCAACAATTTGTTGCTAAAGATCATTTCTGTATATTAAAAAATAGTAATACAATGGAATAGATCCTCTAAGTTTGTTCGTAACAAATATACTGAGATTTGCATTTTTATTTTTGAGTGATACTTTGGAAAAGAAACTCCTAAGAGGGTATCTATTGAATATGAAATTTGGAGGGATTTGAATTAAAATGACAAATCCAATGTTATTTAAACATGAATTTTAAAAAGTCTTATGAAATATGTTGTTATTCAAATAAGAAGTTTAAAAAGTCTCAAGAAATCCATCGTTATTTAAAATATTTAATTAGTGAATTTCTGGTGATTTTGTTGTATTTTAGAGGATTTTTTTAGTTAAAAATCCAAAATCCAAAATCTCATGGTTTTAGATGGGATTGTAGAGAATTTTAAAACAAATAATTTAAATACTTCAATCATCCTAAAATTATCTAAAAACTCACTAAAACACAAATCACATCCAACATCCAACGTTTGTTCCAATACACCCCCTCTAGTCATTCTAGCTTTTTTGGAGATTAATGAAGCTAACTTACATGATTTAGTTTTTACATTCAAAAACTCAACATATTAAGATTGTTTTGAATTTATTATGCATATATAATAGTAATATATCTAAAAGAGTACAAACTTTTCGAACAAAATAATATGTTACATTCAAAATCATTTGAACTGCACAAACAAACCATGGCCATAACAACAAATAAAAAAACCAATCAAAAGGGCTATTGTCTTTAGCTTTTCAAATGGAAAAAGAAGAGTTTTACAATTTTGAAAGAGGTTAACAAGCAGCTCGAGCACTACGACGTTTTTGGAGAAGTAATCGAAGAAACCAACCAGAGGCCCTTATGGTGGCATAGCAGAGAGAAGAGAACAATCGTTCTTGTGGAGAACGATAATTTTTCAAGTTTGTAGGGTTCCAAGGAGAGAAGAACGATTCTTGTGTAGAACCGTCATTCTTCAAGTCCTTATAATCCCAGAGAGAAAAGAACGATCGTTCTGGGGAGAACGGTCATTCTTCCTTGCACTTATTTCTTCTGCGAGCCAGCTTAACCACTATTTAGTAAAATCTCTATACCTTTTGATTGCACTATTGGATTGACTTCTAACCACCTTAATATGAAACTTAATTCAAGTGCCTATGTTATGTCCAAATTTCAGCTCGATCTAACAGTGAGAACATCTTCAAACGTTGGAAAACTCTTAACTCTTTTGCTTGATTTTGCATATGTATATGTCAATTTGCATCCATTTTGTGCATAAATCCATCTTTTTGTTCTATAACGATACAAGCACTTAAAAACCTGTAAAAGACACCAACCTACAAGGAAATGCTCGGACAATTTAATAGCAAGCATAAATGCCTACTAAAAAATGTTAAAACCGAGTAATATCACTTGGCCTGGAATACCTTTCATGTAACAGACCAAACGCAAAGGAGTGTCCATGTGAGCTTTCTTAAGGACTTGCATGAACTAAGTAAGGATGTGAACAACATTTGAAAGATCGGGTCATGTATGTGTCAAATAGTTTAGTCGGCCTATTAGGCAACGGTAAAAACTCGAGTCTTCAAGAGCGGGACACTTAATCGTAGCAAGATGGTGATTTTTCTCTAAAGGTGTTGCAACCAGACGAGAACCCAAGTTACCACTTGAAAAAAATGTCGAGTGAATACTTACGTTGAGAGAGAAAGAAACCATCAGCGCCACGACTCACCTCAATCCTAAGAAAATACTTTACCTTACCGAGATTCTTCATTGCAACAAACGCCTAAGTTTTCTTTAAACTTATGAATCATAGCATCATTGTTTCCACATAATATAAGATGATCGACATAGGTTAATACATGAATCTCAACGTCATTCGATGTGAATGAGAAAAGAGAATAGTCAACATAAGACTGTGTAAAGCTAAAAAAGAAGAAGAGAGTCACATAACTTCTTGAACCAACATCGAGGAATCTGATTGAGACCGCAAAAATATTTATTAACACAACATACTTTGGTTGGATGTATATGAAAAAAATTCAGAGGCAACTTCATGTACACATGCTCATAAAGATCACTATGTAGAACAGCGTTATGTACATCCATCCGATAGATATCAAAATTTTTCGCAACAACAAGACATAGGAGTATGCGCACATTAGTTAACTTAACCACTATATCAAATGTATCAGAATAGTCTTTGCCATCTACCTGGTTATTTCCAAGAATAACAAGTCGAGCTTTATGATGATCGAAAACCATCAACATTATATTTAACTTTAAAGACCCACTAACAACCGATCGGTTGTTTGTGTGTTGGCAAAGGAACAAGATCCCACGTACTGTTGCGCTCCAAAGTGTTAATCTCTAGAGAAATAGCTTCTTGCCACACATCATGTTAAACATTCTTTTAAAGTGCTTAGGTTTAATAGAAAAAGTGATGGCAGCCAAGTAAACTCTATGAGCTGCTGAAAACCAATCATTAGAAACATAAATAGTGATGAAATATGGAGTTGTACCTTGGACGAGCCGCGAGCGATAAGGACAAATATTGAAATGAAGGGTGATTGTGAGGGGTAACTGTTGCGTTGTAGGTGATAAAATCATTCAACCGCGTAGACCGAACCCGTAAGTGTTGGCCACGATCAAGATTAGCATCACTGGATATCACGTTTGCAAGAGGAAATGGCTGAATCTCAACTGAATTAAGAGACTCGAGACTCAAAACTCGTGGCTTAGTAGAGACTGGATCATAAGACGCAAGAGAGTTCAACGGCACGGGACTCCTTATGCCTCGTGATACACGTCAGTTGATCCAATGAAGATATCCTTTAGATAAATACGACATCGATAATGACTCGTGAGGCTTGCGATCAAAAAACGGGAAGTGTTCTTCATGAAAATAAGGTCTCTTAACACAAAGAACTCTTGCTGATTAAAATCGAAGAGATTTTAGCCCTTTTTCCAAAGGGATACCCAACGAACACGCACAAACGACTATGTGAAGCAAAATTTTCTTTGTCACATGAAAATGATAAGTGAAAGCAAGCCAAGCCGAAGAAACATAGATGTTTATAATTAGTTTTGACTCCATATAGGACCTCATATGGAGACTGACCCGATTGAATAGCAGTTGGAGTCTGGTTAATCATATGAGCAATTGTCAAAATCGCTTCACCCCAAAACTTTACCGACATATGTGACTGAAAGATCAAGGCTCGAGCTACATTAAGTATGTCTTGATGTTTTCTTTCAAGATTTTTATTCTTTTGGGGTGTGTTTACATAAGACGTTTGATGAACTATACCACTCCGTTGAAAGACAAACGTCAAGCACATGAATTTGTCCCGTTGTCACTGCGAACTACTTTAATTGATTTCCAATTTTGTTTTACTGCATATGCGATGAAGAATTCAAGTACAGTGATAGGCTCAGGACTTAATTCCTAAAACTACACTAACAAAGAACGTATCATTATAACATAGAACATGGTCGAATTACATAGAGACCAGATATGCACTTTCAGCTCTAAATCGAATTAAGGTTAGATAGTTCAAAGAGGTTGTTGTACCTGAGTTAAAGTAATAACAATAATTAAAATAACATTACATCATAAAATATTAGAACATTACATAATTTTGATTCAATTATTATCATAAGTGTATTTTTATTGTGTACTAGATGATTACCCACGTATACACGTGGGTTTTACTTTTTTAAATGTTTCTATTTTTTTTAATATGTGTATTACTATTGTAGAAATATGTTTTATTTTCTTAATATGTATATTCAGCCAGTTGACAAAAAATGTGCATATATAAATGGTAAGATTGATACCATTCGTCACACAACACTAAAATGTATTAGTACGTTTTGCTATACACAGGTATGATCAAACGGCCACCAAATATTAACTATATACCAAGGAATGGCAACAGTCGACACAAATCAGCTGTTGGAAGAAGTATCTAGGCTCAAAAGAAAAGAAAAAACAAAACCAAACATTACAAAAACACCCCCACAAAGATCAAAGGATATGTCAAAGAACAAACAAAGTGAAAACTTTGAAAAACAGAATATCACCTCAGATTCACTGAATCTACCAGCAGTACAGATATGATCAATGAGCTCTCTCATCCAGAAGCTTACTCCATCACTATGGCAAGATGTGTAGGTGTCAAAATGACCTAAAACCAAATAAAAATAAGACCTCAAGACAAATCTTACATTACCATAAAAGCCAAAAGAAAAACAAAAGATATTTCTCCTTGGACATGATGATATTAGGATGTTTAAGTGATATGTGGTTGATAATCTCTCTCGCCACGTTCTCATCTATCAGGCCAATGAACCTGTAAATATCCGGAAAATGAACCACATATAGTGTTTTTGACTTCTAAATATCTCACCTTTAATATCACATCGGAAGATAAACATATTTCAATAGTACCATCTATTTTCTTCTCTACTACTTTACCAGAAAATATAGTTGAGTGACTATTATAACCTTACGCTTAAACAACGCAAACTAATAGATATATAAAGCTACGACTTGCTAAGTTTTACTTATTTCTGTTGAAATTAATATAGAAAAAGAAAGTACGAGACCATCTAAGACTCGCTTAACAAGGAACTAACATCAATAACATATTCATCCAATTAAAATGCAAAAGAAAGTTAGTGGAAAAACAAAGAAATCGATGAAATGTTCACGTATTGAAAAGAAAAAGTTATAGCAGAAATTCAATAAAAATATATATGATAATATGAACATGTGTAAAATCCAATAAACCAAGAGAGCAAGGTTGGTATCGTAGCCATACCTACAACATCTACAAAGCTTCACCAATCTGCTCTTGTTTCAACGTCATTAAAGCCCTGCAAGTTGTAAACTGTATATACATATCAATAAATCAAAGTACATTCATATTGGGCTATGATTTGTATTTGAGAGGAAAAACAAAGGGAATTAATATGTTATCCCATTGAAGCATTTCGTGGAAAACCTGTTAAGTGTTACTTCACACGGGATAAATGAAAATGAAATGAATTGGGAGAAGCGATCCGAAAACATTACACTTCATCATAATAAAACATAAAAGTAGTTCAAAGATCCAAAACACGACCTTTGCGTTCTCATGACACTCTTGGCTACATTACGACGATCTTGCAATTTAGACATGATAACCGAAATAATGTCAAAAAGGGATTGCTTACAAATAAGGATGTTTGCTTTAAAACAATTGTACCTGCTGTTACATGCTGATACCTCACATATCTAAAATCTCTGCGACGACCGAGCGGAGGATTCTGACTAACATGAAAACAGAGATTAAAGACATTGTTAAGCTGTGCAAAGCTGGGATTGGAGTGAGGAGAGTCCGTGATGGCAGTGGCAGAGAGGGAGGAGGTGAAGAGTGATGGTAGATGATCCGTTAATCACTAATCCACAATATGAGTAGCCATTGATATCAATCAAAACCGAAATTTAAATCAAAATCAAAGCGGTGAATTCGAAGATAGAAGAAGACGAAGAAGCAATTGAGAACTCTAGAGAGATTAAGTGAGAGAGGAAGGAATCGATAAAAAAAGGGAGACAATTCCGAAGCGTCTCTTTGACTTCAATCGAAGAAATTTCTCGGTAATTGTAGATAGATAGAAAAAAGTAATTAACGTATTTGAAAGATAATCGTCAAAAATATATGTGTAAAATAACGTATCCATAAAGAAAAAGAGATGCGTGTCAGATTGTGAGAGAAAAACTCTCTCTTTATATATTAGATTTTAAAATTAAGTGGGTACTATTAGTTTGGTTTAATTTGTGTTTTATGTTGTTGCTTATTGTGTATTTTTAAATTTAAAATAGTGTGTTTATTATATTTATTAAATAATTGATTTTTATTTAATTTTAATGACTTTAAACGAAAATATTAATTTAATTAGTAAAATATTAAAAGAAATAATAATTAAAAGACGATCTTGCAAATAAAAAAGTTCCACTTTATTTTATAGTGGAGACTATGGTTACTCTATTTATAAAGTGAAAAAGTGAAAACTCTATAATAGAGTATTATAAAGTGGAAATTCTATTGTAGAGTAAAATATAGAGTTGTGTTGGAGAAGATTTTACTATAAATAGAGTTTTACTCTATAATAGAATTGGGCTAGAAATGCTCTAATTACTTTAATATGTTAAATATGTGATAAAACTATTAAATCGTCCATACATAAATCAACGTATAATCACAAAATATAATTTTAATTTTTTTTTGCGTTAAGTGAAAAAATACTTCGATCGGTGACCAATATGTCAAAAAACTTGATATTTGTAAAACATATTGCAAATTGAAAAGTTATGACATTGTACTAATATTTCAAAGACACATAATGTAAGATTTGAAGATAATTTTCACACAGTTTCAAACGTTTTAAATAAATATTTGTTTATTTAAAATATTTAAACTAATGTTTTTTTTCTATGTTTACAGGTTTTAATATTATTTCACAGTTGGACTAATCCAAACTGTTATATAAATTGTATTATTATTTTCATTATGTCTTATAATATGTTGTAAATATGATGTTATAAATGAATATTGAAATTATAAGAAACATATATGATTTTAACTTTAATAAATGAATATTAAAATTATAAGAAAAATATATAACATTTTCCTTTTAAGATACGGTAAATATCTTATTATATAAACCGAAACGCGTTTAACGTGAGTGTGACACATAAGCAAAATTATAATTAACAAGATCGTGACACGTGTCATTGTTAATTGAAATTATGACATGTGTCAGCATAATATTTAAACTAATGGAAACTTTCTTATTGTTAGTTTTTTATTTTTCTAAAATAATAGAATAACTAAAAAGGAAATGAGTATTATTATTTAAATGGAAACTACAGAAAAATATTAGTTTTATAATGTAAACATAAATTATAAGATTAAAATAATAAACATATACAATGTACTAAAAAAATAAAAACTTTCGTATTGTTACTTTTCTATTTTTCTGAAATAATAATATAACAAAAAAATGAATATTATTACATAAATGAAAACTACAGAAAATATTAGTTTTATAATATAAACGTAAATTATAAGATTAAAATAATGAAAAATATACAATGTATAAAAATATAATAAAAACTTTCTTATTGTTACTTTTTATTTTTTTGAAATAATAGAATAAGAAAAAAAAATGAGTATTATTATTTAAATGAAAACTACAGAAAATATTAGTTTCATAATATAAACATAAATTATAAGATTAAAATAATGAAAAATATACAATGTATAAAAATATATCGATAATTTTTTATCATAATTTGACAATCTATAATTATGGATATTTATAATTATAATTTACAAAAAATCTAATAATAACTAAAATTTTATTTTAGCGTCTATTTGAATATATAATCACATAGGTTATCATTTTAATTTTAAATAATTCACATTTATCTGCATATTACGCGGGACCTAATCTAGTCACATATAAAGTAGAAAAATTAATTTTGTAGTATAAGAAAGTANAAAAGAAATATATATATATATATATATATATATATATATATATATATATCAAAATTATTTCCTTATTTTCTAAAATAAGTAATTAATACTCATTTACATGCAACATGAATAATTAAATATATTCGAAAAAGGGTAGAATTAGGAACAAAATTATTATCCGAGGTCCAAAATTTGATATGGAGTCCGCTTCAAAAATTAGAATATTCGAGGAATATGGATCCGAATAGTAAAATCTAGCATTTGATGAATCTGGATTCGGATATAAAATTTTTTAGGTCTGCATAACCAGATCTAGACTCATACATATCAAATATATTTAACATACATATTAAAATATGAGGAATTTCTTCAAATACCATCAAAAGAAATTCAAATTTTAAAAATACCACACACTCCCAAAAGTTCCAAAAATACCACACACTCCCAAAAGTTCTAAAATACCACAAAAATAAAAAGTGAATTTTGAAGGGTTAAAATTTTAATTTTTGAATTTGGGTTCACTAATTAGAGTTTAGAGATTAATTTTGAAGGAGGTGAGTTTGGTTTTGGAGGTTTAGGGTTTAATAGCTAATTTAAGTTTGTGGTATTTTTGGAAGAAAAACATTTTTGTGGTATTTTTCAAAAATATGATTTTTTTAGAACTATTGGGAGAGTGTGGTATTTTTGAAAAATATCTAATTTTTGTGGTATTTTTGAGAATGTCCCTTAAAATATATATTATGTTATTTATATATAATATGATATTTTCAATAAAATACTTACATAATTTATTTTTATTATTTAAAAATATATAATTTTTGTTTCAGTATAAAAATAATTTTAAATGTAATTTTATAATTAGTTATATATTTTTTAAAAAAATTAAAAATTTTCATTTGTTTTCTTTTAATTTGGCTTCAGATCCGAATGTTCGCAGATATCCTGATTTTTTGTAGGATACCCGAAACCCAATTATTTGGCTATCTCAGATCCAAATATATTTTTTATGGATCAACATATCTTGAAAAACTTTGAATATCTAGATCCATCACACCCCTAGCTAGAATACAATATATATATATATATATAGTAATCTAGTAATTGGTCTGTTTGGTTTTTTATTTTTTTAAAAAATGCTTATGTATTGAAATCATATCTACTTTGGGTTGATTTGAATTTAGATACTTTCAGTTTTTCGTTTATTCGGTCATGAACAAAAATCACTTTCAGGTCATGTAATGTATAATGTATAGTGGTTTGGTAACAATATTATAAGTTGATAAATTATTGAAAATAAAAGCTTAAACACTAAAAACTTATTTTAACTATTGGATATATGTGAAACCCTACACTTTTAATAAAGAAAATATGCGCCACTCATTTTTAGTCATCAATGTAAATCAATTAGTGTGTAAATACTTAGTATTTATATCTTTTATTAAATTTTATCAAATTTTCACTTTATTAGGTTTAATATTTGTACTATATTCATATTCATGTATATGCCTTTTTTAAAAAATATATCTTAATGGTTTATACGAATTATCCACAAACATACTTCCCATAGTTCAATTTTTTTGCATCCTAATATATATCTTAGATATATTAAAAGTGAAACATTTGAAACTTATGGCAGCACCACACTTTTTACAGTAATTTTTTATTTATTTATGAAGATTATAGAAGAATTCCTTGAAACACCATCAAAAGAAGTTCAAATTTCAAAATTACCACACACTTCCAAAAGTTCAAAAAATACCACACACTCTCAAATGTTCCAAAAATATCACAAACATAAAAAGTGAATTTTAAGGGTTTAGAATTTGAAATTTTTGGTTTGGGTTCACTAAATAGAGTTTAGAGTTTAGTTTTGAAGGGAGTAGGGTTTGATTTTGGGGTTTTATGGTTTAAATTTGAAGTTTAAAAACTATTACAATTTTTGTGGTATTTTTGGAACAAAAACATTTTTGCGATATTTTTGAAAAAAGTGTGATATTTTTGGAACTTTTGGGAGTGTGTGATATTTTTGGAAAAAACATAGTTTTTGGTGGTATTTTTGAGGATATCTCGAAATTATATGGTAGCACCACATTTTTTACACTATATTGATTTATGTTATTAATTTATTATGATGTATCGCTACTACTAATTGGGAAGAATTATTTAAGAAAAACCTTTATTTTGTAAACATTTACATTAAATGCCATTATTTTTGAACTAAACTCTCAATATTTATTAAGGGTAATAGAGACACAAAAAAAAAATTCTTAAAAATCTCAACCATCTTTTTATTTGTTATTTAAATTATTTATATGATATAACTGATCCAATAAAAATATATATTATTTAAATTTCGTTTTAATATTTTAATAACTTCTTTTATCCATATTAAAATGATATTTTAATAAAACTATTAAACTAATACAATAGTAAAAATATTTAAATTAACTAAAAATAAGAAATCAAATATTTTTCTTGATATTATACTATAATATGACATGGAGTATCATTATATATTTGTGCATTACATGAAAGGTAATTATGATATAATTTTTATAATATTAATATCATAAATATAAATTTTATCATAAAATTTATATATTGTTATATACTTTTTTAGTGAATTATTGACATTTTTATCAATTTACATATTGTTTCTAAAATTATTTCATTTTTTGAGATATAAAAAATAAGAACACATATGAATTTATTAATTATATAGGTTATAAAAATATTGGTCAAACCATTTTAATTAACATAAATCGTAATATTATTTTTACTTAGCTAAGTATATGTTTACTACATAGTCCAATAATGGTAACAAGGAAAATATTCTATAACATATGTAAAATCCATAAAATATAAAATCAATTATGTAGTAAATTTTAATTTGATGTATTCAATAATACGAAATCAATATAAAAATATGATGTTAAACGAATTAGGATAAGTGCTTTTAAATCATGATTCTGACATCAAAATAATATATAAAATAGAGTGAGTTAAATAAAATTTTGATATCTATATAAATATAGAGAAAATATATAAAACACAACACACCAATTATAATAATAATAACTTAAAATATACATCAATTATATAAATCACTTATAAACATATAGTGTGTTTCGAGTTAAAATTGTTATTTTTAATCTAAGATCATGAATTTTAACAAATCGAATATCTAAATTTTATAATTTTTTATATAAGTGAAAAAATGCAATAGTTTGATATAGTTAATACATATTTTAATTTTTTTTATTGCATAGTTAATAGCAAATTTTATGTTGCTTAGAAACTTGAATATAATAATAAAAACTTAAAAAATGCAAAAACTATCTTTAATTAAATTACATGGTTGTCCAAGCCTAATATTTGTCCCCGGTAGTTCGGTTTATATTATTGATTTTATCAATGAATTGCATCTTATGGAATTGCCGGGGGGCGAATAAACCCAACTTTAGAAGATCGATTCGATATATTTTGAAGAAATTTAAGACAGATGTTTTGGCAGTTTTTGAAACTCATGCAGGGGGTGAAAGGGCACGACAAATTTGTCGTGGCTTAGGTTTTGAACATTCTTTTCGGGTGGATGCCGAGGGACATAGTGGTGGTCTATGGCTTTTATGGAAACATGATGTCGGTGATGTTACCATAATTAAGTCATCACGACAGTTTATTTATGCACATATTCAAAAGGAAACTGAGTTGTTGAATCTTATTGTAGTCTATGCGGCACCTACGGTTAATAGGAGGAGTGGCTTGTGGTTGGAGCTACAAGAGTTGATTGAGAATATTCGAGAACCGCTAATAGTGGGTGCGGATTTCAACACAATTGTGAGTGTTGAAGAACGTTCAGGTGGTAGTGGAAGATTATCGGATGATTCGGTAGAGTTTAGTCGGTGGATTAGTGACTCTCTATTGATAGACATGGGCTTTCATGGCCCAAACTTTACCTGGCGAAGGGGCAGGCTAGCAAGCTCCTTTGTTGCGAAACGGTTGGATCGAGCTCTATGTTGTGGACAATCAAGACTCAAGTGGCCAGAAGCATGGGTTACTCATTTACCTTTCCTTGCTTCCGATCATGCACCGTTGTACATACAACTGTCCCCGAAAATACAACGAGAGATCCACCGTCAACCATTTTGTTTTGAGGCAGCATGGTTAAGTCACGATGGGTTTCAAGACTTAATAGCTTCAGCCTGGAACTCTAGAGTTTCTACGCCATGTGCGTTGAGTGAATTACGTGGAGTTTTGTGTAGATGGAATAAAGAAGTATTTGGTAATGTGATGAAGACGAAAGAAAAAGTGTTAACTAAATTACGACGAGTCCAAGAATCAATTGATTTGAGTCAAACTGATATATTGTTTCAACAAGAATCGGAGCTAGTCGCGGAGTTGAATCAGATTTTGGAGCAAGAAGAGATTCTTTGGTTACAAAAATCCCGAGAAAAATGGATCCAGCTTGGTGATCGAAATACTTCTTTCTTTCACACCACCACCATTGTTCGAAGAGCAAGAAATAGGGTGTCTTTGTTACAGAATGATGAAGGTCAATGGGTTTCAAGTAAGCTTGAGTTTGAAAGGTTGGCTACATCATATTACAATAAACTTTATTCGTTGCATGATGTTGATCCGGTTATGTTGCAACTACCGCAAGCCGGTTTTGATACATTAACCGAGACTGATTTTGAGTTTTTATCTCAACCTTTTAGTGTTGACGAAGTTGAAAAATCGATAAAGAGTATGGGTAGATTTAAAGCACCTAGACCGGATGGTTTTCAACCTGTTTTCTATCATGATTGCTGGAGTGTAGTCGGGCCATCAGTGATTAAATGTGTGCTAGATTTTTTTCGGACAGGAGAAATGCCATTGGATTTGAATGCGGTTTTGGTTGTTCTTATTCTGAAAATCGCTAAACCGGAAAAGATCTCCCAGTTCCGTCCTATAAGTCTCTGTAACGTCTTGTTTAAGACAATTACGAAGACCTTAATGATGCGGTTGCAACGGTTTATGCCAAGATTAATCGGTCCAGCTCAAGCTAGTTTTATTCCAGGAAGGCTTAGTTCGGACAATATCATTATTGTGCAAGAGACAGTTCACTCAATGCGTCGTAAGAAGGGGAGAACTGGCTGGATGCTACTTAAACTTGATCTCGAGAAAGCATATGATCGAGTGCGGTGGGACTTTCTACAAGATACATTGATAGCGGTCGGACTACCAGAAGTATGGATTAACTGGATAATGAAATGTGTGGTTAATCCATCTATGACTGTTCTATGGAATGGAGAGAAAACATAGCCTTTTGTTGCGAAACGCGGGCTAAGGCAAGGGGATCCTTTGTCTCCATACTTATTCGTGCTATGCTTAGAAAGATTATGCCATATGATCTCGGCAGCGGTTAATCAAAAGAAATGGAGACCGGTTCAGTTATCAAGACAGGGACCGAAACTCTCACATATATGCTTCGCAGATGATTTAATTTTATTTGCCGAAGCGTCAGTTGACCAAATAAAGGTGATTCGCACGATTCTTCGAGATTTTTGTTCTGCTTCGGGACAACGAGTTAGCTTGGAGAAATAAAAAATCTTTTTCTCGGGTAATGTAAGCCGGGAGTTAGAAACGAGAATAAGTGTTGAGAGTGGGATTCAAGTGACACGAGACTTGGGAAAGTATCTTGGCTTACCAGTTATGCACAAACGTATTAACAAAGAGACTTTCGACTCTTTAACGGCGAGTGTGACATCAAGACTGTCAGGTTGGAAGGGTAAAGTGTTGAGTCTTGCCGGACGGGTTACCTTGACAAAAGCGTTTTTTCTTCTATTCCGGTTCATACGATGAGTACTATACTACTGCCGAAATCGATTTTGGCTAACCTTGATAAATTGTCACGGAATTTTATATGGGGAAGCTCAACCGAGAGGAGACGACAACATCTTATTGCTTGGAATCGCATTTGTAAACCAAAGTGGGAAGGAGGTTTGGGTATACGAGATTCATGGAGTATGAATGTGGCTCTTTTATCAAAGGTTGGTTGGAGACTTGTGAATGATGGTGTTAGTTTATGGGCACAATTGTTACGGCACAAGTATAAGGTTAAGGATATTCATGATGAGAGTTGGTTACTTCCTAAGACCTGGTCCTCTCCACTATGGAAAAGTATTTCACTGGGCCTTAATCTGACTGTTGTTCCAGGTATTCGCTGGGTGGTGGGGAACGGACGCTTGATACGTTTTTGGCGTGACCGATGGGCTCAGCGGGATTCTCTTTTAGCTAGTGTTCAAGTACCGGTCCCGGTTCAGGATCTTAACCTCACGGTAGTGAGCTTTGGCGGGATGGTTTTGGCTTGTCATGGTCGTATTTATCTCCCTTTCTTGATGAACACACAAGGTTACAACTGTCTACTCTGGTTGTTGATAACGTTATCGGAGCTAGTGATCGCCTCTCATGGGGTGAAAATTCTAATGGTGCTTTTACAGTGAAGAGTGCTTTTTTCTTGCTCACCAAAAATATTTACCATGGTCAGAACATGAAGGGTTTCTATGATAAAATATGGGGTGTGGTTGCAACAGAACGAGCACGATACTTCATATGGCTTGTCTCACATCAAGTTATTATGACTAATTTCGAACGTTGGCGGCGTCACTTGTGCCCTTCCAGTTTGTGTGATGTGTGTAAGCTTGGGAATGAATCTATCATTCATACGTTACGGGATTGCCCTGCTATTGAAGGAGTTTGGAACCGTTTAATTCCGCCGAATCATCGAGATCAATTTTATGGAGCGTCTTTATTAGAGTGGTTATACTCTAATCTTTGTGATAATACTTTAGTGAATGGTGTTGCTTGGTCTACTGTTTTTGTTATGACAATATGGTGGAGCTGGAAGTGGAGGTGCGGTAATGTTTTCGGTGAAGTAAGGCTTTGTAGAGATCGAACCCGGTTTGTTCGAGAGGCAGCGAAGGAAGTCTGGACCTGTTTTAATCGCTCACGGAGTGGGGTAGGGAGGCCGAGACGGGAGGAACATATGATTGGTTGGAAGTTTCCTCCACATGGATGTCACAAATTGAATACTGATGGCGCCTCTCAAGGTAATCCCGGGAGAGCTTCGGCGGGAGGGGTTCTACGGGATGAAGAAGGTCATTGGTGTATTGGTTTTGCGGTTAACCTGGGCATATGTTCTGCTCCACTTGCAGAGTTTTGGGGTGTTTATTATGGTCTGTTTAGTGCCTGGGAGTTCGGGATACGGCGTTTGGAAGTGGAGAATGATTTTGAAATGGTGGTTGGTTTTTTGAACAATGGTATTAGTGATTCTCATCTATTGTCTTTCCTGGTGCGGTTGTGCCATGGCTTTCTTTTGAAGGACTGGACGGTCCAGTCCTTCCCACGTTTTTCGTGAAGCTAACCGGGTGGCCGATGGCTTAGCGAATCTTGCGTTCTCTTTTTCTTTGGGTTTTCACGAGTTGAGGTCTTGTCCTGTAGAAGTAGCTTCTCTTTTTACAGATGATTCTAATGGCGTTGTTTGCCCGAGAGATATAGTTATTTAACTTTTTTAATTTTTTATTTTTTTTTTTTTTGGGGGGGGGGTTTTCGCCTCCCTCTTCTCACCAAAAAAAAAAAAAACTAAACATTGTATAATTATTCATTATATAATAATACAAACATAATTGTACAAAAAAATTATATTATATTAAATTAAATAATTTCGTATCAACATAATATCGCGTGTAACCCATGTGAAATCCTAGTATATTGTTAAACTAATGTCAATTATACTGAATGAGGTAACTTAGAAATTTTTACTATTATATTTATTTTTTTGATAAGTATATTCTCTTTTCGTATTTTTTATAACATATTTCTAAATAAATTGAATAATTATATAACTTTTATGTATTAAAAGTCTACATTTTTTTCTTGCAAAAGTAATTATTTGAATTTTGAAAATCAAACATATATAGTTCAATATATTTTAGAAAATTAAATAATATGCAAAAGATTACACATCATATACAAAAATAAGTATGTAATAATAACAGTATTTTCAAAATAACTAAGTTCAAAAAATTGAATAAGTTGAAAATATAATTTATAAATATGTAATCCACAATTTACTCAGTTTCAATTTTTAGTTGAGTTGAGTAAAACAATTGAATACACTAGATGTTTTGAAATAGAAAAAAAAAATATATATATATATATATATAATATTTACTATATCAAATATGAAAACATCAAAATACTTGATAAAATTTTATAATATTTAACTACACCTAAACTAAAATTATTCTATATATGAAATTAATTTTAATTTAAAATTTTTACATCAAAAATAACATATCTTAACTTTATAATATTTATTATATTACAATGTAGATTGAAATCTTAATTAATATTTTATGAAAAGTTCCTTCAAATACCATCAAAAGAAGTTCAAATTTCAAAAATACCACACACTTCCAAGATTTCAAAAAATACCACACATTCTCAAATGTTCCAAAAATACCACAAACATAAAAAGTGAATTTTAGGGATTTACGATTTAAAATTTTGGGTTTGAGTTCACTAATTAAAGTTTAAGGTTTAGTTTTGAAGTGAGTAGAGTTTGGTTTCGGGGTTTTTAGATTTAAATTAGAAGTTTTAAAGCTATTTCAAATTTGTGGTATTTCTAGAATAAAAACATTTTTATAATATTTTAAAAACTTTTCAGAATATATAGTATTCTTGGAATATACTTAATTCTTGGTGATATTTTCGAAAATCTTCTATATTTTATTGATATTAATAATTTATTAACAAAATAATCTGTGCATACTACGAAACATAAGTATATACATATATCTTGTAGAATATCAAATTTCTATCGATAATATATTGAAAAATCATGTTGTCATTGCGGCGCGAACGTGCTGTGTTTAATTCTTATACATAAACAAAACAAACCATGCGATATCCGAGACAATATTGTATTTATTTATATGTCACCATATTCAACACATATTTTTCTATGTATCGTTGATGATGCTAGTATAACATATTATAAAACACAACTACATATATCTAGTCACGTTCTCAACGGTAGATAATAAAACCAATATAGAATACTGTACTATATATGTATTGACTTTCAGATGAATTTCTGATTTAATATTACCAATCGAATATTACAGAATAGAATGTGACATGCTAATATTTTCTAAATGACAACTCATAAACAGGGAATTGATAACACAAACCCTCCTTCTGAAACCAAGTCTTCTCAAAACGACACTCCTGCAACAAAATTCAAGTCATAATCAGAGATGGGCTTCGATAGAACTAAGCCCAAACAAGAAATCGAGCCCAACCCAAGAAGAACAGAGCCACCTTCTTCTTCACTACTACAAGACAAAAACAGAGCAAAAAATCAGAGCTTCTGCGTGATCAATAGTACGAATTTTGCAGAGAATGATGTACTAGTCTGTCCAGACATTGCAAAATCTTTATTGTCAGTTTCAAAGTTAACCTCTGATTATCCCTGTGACTTCACATTTGATTCTCATGGTGTTGTTATAAAGGACAAAGCATCACAGAAAGTCCTGATACTAGGAAGAAGGAATAATGATCTATACCAACTGAAGGACCAACATAGTAAGGTGTTCTATTCTACCAGGCAAATCTCCACCAGTGATGAAGTGTGGCACCATAGGCTGGGTCATCCTAACCCTCAAGTTCTTCAGTTGTTGTCAAAAAGGGAGGCTATATCCATAAATAAAAGCTCAAAGTCCATTTGTTCATTCTGTCAAATGGGTAAAAGCTCAAGACTTCCCTTTTCTCCTTCTATGTTTATTGCTACAAAACCTCTAGAAAGGATCCACTGTGACCTTTGGGGGCCTTCTCCAATTTTATCTGTCCAAGGATTTAAGTACTATGTAATTCTTGTTTACAATTTCTCAAGATACTGTTGGTTTTATCCTTTGAAGCAAAAATCAGATTTCTTATCAACTTTCATCATCTTTCAGAAACTAGTTGAAAACCAATTTAATACAAAGATTATCAGTTTCCAATGTGATGGTGGAGGGGAGTTTATAAGTAAATCTTTTCAAACACATCTACAGATATCTGACATTCAACAACTAATTTCATGCCCTTATACCCCTCAACAGAATGGGTTGGCAGAAAGAAAGCATCATCATCTCACAGAGTTAGGTTTAACCATGCTCTTCCACAGCAGGGTTCCTCAAAAGCATTGGGTTGAAGCCTTTTATACTGCAAATTACTTGATAAACCTACTTCCTACGACCGCCTTGAAGGATACTATTAGTCCTCATCAAGTTCTATTTGGTCATAGTCCTAATTATTCAGCTCTAAGGACCTTTGGATGTTCTTGTTACCCAACTCTCAGAGACTATTCTACACACAAGTTTGATCCAAAGTCTTTACATGTGTGTTCTTAGACTATAATGTAAAGTATAAAGGCTATAGATGCATGTATCCACCTACATGCAGGGTATATATCACAAGACACGTGATATTTGATGAAAGTAAATTCCCATTTACTGATATCTACTATCATCTTCTACATTCTGGTCTTACACCATTAACTCAAGCTTGGTGTAAAGGAATTCCTACAATGTCAAAATCCTCCTCAACTCAAATGATTCCACCAACTGTTCAATCTGTACACTCTCCTGCTCCCATCATCCCTCCACAACAACAATCAGAAATGGCTCCATCAACCTCTAGTTCAACATCAACCTTTAGTTCAACACCTACTTCTAGTTCTGAAGAAAATGTCCCTACTGATTCTTTATTCACTACAGATGATTTTCCTCCTTTGAATTCAAGACACTCAACATATACTACTACTATTGAGGGTGAGAGTTCTGAGTGTACGTCAGGCTTTGAACCTGTTTCTATAGGCAACAACTCTTCACCCTCACTTAGTAGGACAGTACCTGCTGATACTCCTACTTCTGAAAATGATCATCCTATGATAACCAGATCTAAGGCTGGAATCACCAAACCAAATCCAAGATATGTTTTGTTAACTCACAAAGTTAGCAATCCAGAACCTCAAACTGTTACTCAGGCTCTAAAGCATCCAGGCTGGAAAGCAGCAATGGAAGATGAACTAGCTAACTGCCACAACACAGAAACATGGAGTTTGGTTCCTTATACTCCAGACATGAATGTTTTGGGATGTAAATGGGTTTTCAGGACAAAATTAAAGGCTGATGGTTCTCTTGATAAGCTCAAGGCACGCTTAGTAGCAAAAGGATTTAATCAAGAAGAAGGCATAGATTATTGGGAAACATACAGCCCTGTGGTTAGATCTGCTACTATCAGAATTGTCCTACATTTGGCTACAATAATGCAGTGGTCTCTCAAGCAAATGGACGTTAAAAACGCCTTTTTACATGGAGATCTCACTGAAACTGTGTACATGACACAACCTACTGGTTTTGTGGACAAAACCAGACCTACTCATGTTTGCAAACTACAAAAGTCCCTATATGGTTTGAAACAAAGCCCAAGAGCCTGGTTTGACAAGTTTAGTAATTACTTACTTGAGTTTGGTTTTGTATGCAGTGAACCAGATGCCTCCATGTTTGTCTGCATCAAAGATAAAGACATAATCATTCTGTTACTTTATGTAGACGATATGATCATCACAGGAAATGATTCAGTAATGATGAAAAACTTTCAGAGTGATCTACAGAAGAAATTCAGAATGACAGACATGGGAAATCTACACTATTTTCTGGGAATTCAGGCACAATCAACTCCAGAGGGGCTATTCCTATCTCAAAAGAAATATGCTGAAGATATTCTTATCACAGCTTCAATGGAAAACTGTTCTCCTATGCCTACACCATTACCAACACAACCAGACAGAGTTCCAAATCAAGATACTCTGTTTCCAAATCCCACATATTTTCGTAGTTTGGCTGGTAAGCTGCAGTACTTGACCTTAACCAGACCAGACCTACAGTATGCTGTGAACTACGTGTGCCAGAAAATGCACTCACCAACTCTATCAGATTTTACTCTTCTAAGGCGCATTCTGAGATATGTTAAAGGAACAATGCATATGGGTATCATGTTTCATAAAAATTCAGATTGCATCATTCGTGCATACAGTGATAGTGATTGGGCTGGGTGCAAAATCACAAGGAGATCTACAGGAGGTTACTGTACTTATATTGGCTCTAACCTTATATCTTGGTCATCTAAGAAACAAGACACTGTCTCTAAAAGTTTAACAGAGGCAGAGTACCGATCTCTTTCGGATACAGCATCTGAAATTACCTGGATATGCAAGATCTTACGGAAATTGGGAGTTCCAATTCTTCAAACACCATTGTTGTACGGTGATAATTTGTCTTCTATTCATCTCACAGCTAATCCAACCTACCACTCAAGATCAAAGCACTTCGAAAATCATTATCACTATGTCAGAGAAAGAGTTGCACTTGGAGCTCTGGAAGTTAAGCACATACCTTCAGGATTACAAATTGCAGACATTTTCACTAAATCGCTCCCAATTGCAGCTTTCCAATCACTCCGGTACAAGCTTGGTGTTGTCGCCTCTCCCACACCAAGCTTGAAAGGGGCTGATAACAGAAACCCTCCTTCTGAAACCAAGTTTTCTCAAAACGACACTCCTGTAACAAAATTCAAGTCAGAATCAGAGATGGGCTTCGATAGAACTAAGCCCAAACAAGAAATCGAGCCCAACCCAAGAAGAACAGAGCCACCTTCTTCTTCACTACTACAAGACAAAAACAGAGCAAAAAATCAGAGCTTCTGCGTGATCAATAGTACGAATTTTGCAGTCCCAATGCATAACAAATTTGATTGTCTCAGCTCACAAGATGAAGAGAAGTGGCAATAGATCCTAATTAGCTCTACTTGTATAAAAACAGAACCTTGTAATCTTTGGTGATTTGAGAGAAATAAAATGAAAATGTTAAAACCAAAATCTTTCCTTTCTTAAGTTTTCTACAGGAATAACATATGTATATTAGTAATGTACTTGATTTTCGTTTTTCTTTGGGTCAGCAAATCATATACCGTATCATGATCTTATTAATGTACTTAATCTTTTTTTTTCCACATTAATGTACTTAATCTTGTTTTTGACTATTTCCGGTCAAATTTGCATATGAAAATATATTATTTTTTAAAAATTACATAGCTAATTTAGAAATTCACAACTAGAATAAGAAATTTTTTTACTTTTACTATATATATATTTTATTACTTTTAATTGTGATGGAAATTTTAAATGTTAATCTACTATTCAATATTTAAAATTCTTTAAAACTAATAAATTGGTAAAACAGTACAAATAGAAGTGCTATTTGAACAGTAAAAACGTTATATAAAATTAATAATTTAGTTGGTAAATATAAGAATATATACTCTAGGAAAAGATTTTGTTTTTATTAAAATAAATAACAAAAGGTTTGTTTTCCTTGAACATCGGCAAAAAGATATGTTCACATATCTTTTTCTTATAATATATATATATATACAACAAAGAAGGCTTCACAGAGTTAAATCAAAATCTCAACAGGTATGGAGTCTACGGAGGAGAACAGCGTCTTACAGCCGCTTCTGGAAAATCAGGCGAAGAAAGAAGCGGAGGTAGAGGAGAGATTATGTATAGATGATATGCTACAGAGATACTGCGGCGAGTTTGGTCGGTGGCAGATGAAGCACTTCGTGCTGACGTGTCTAGCTTGGGCACTTGAAGCGTTCCACACGATGGTGATGATATTCGCCGATCAGGAACCCGATTGGAGGTGTGTTGGGCCGAATTGTCGGGTCGGGTATTCGAATTGCGAGATGGATCCAGGTTCTTGGGAATGGACGGAGGGTATAGGGAGCTCCACTGTATCAGAGTGGGGATTAATTTGCGGCGAAAAATACAAAGTGGGTCTCGTTCAAGCCGTCTTCTTCGCTGGTTGCATGATCGGTATGTCTTCTTTCTTTTCTTTTTAAGGAAAATTACAAAAACCAAGAATAACAGCTGTACCGTTATTCTGTATTGTATATCACGTCGAATTTTATTTTACTACAGTATATTTTAGGAAGAATATACTGATATATATCGTTCAAAATATCATTCTATTAGATATTATCACATTAATATATGGGTGACAAAAAATATATATATATATATCACATTAATATTTGTACCACAACAACTTGGTTTAGTAATTTAAATTTCATAATCAGAAAAAATATATTTAAGATCACTAAACCACCATTTATAGGGTTTTACTTTTAGCAAAGAAAAAAAACATAGTTGATTAGATATTATTTAGGTGGATTTTTTTTTTCTGAGAAAAATCTAAAACTCACTGGTCAATAATAGTTTTTATTAAAAGTTCTGGATCCGCACTACGTGCTTGGATCACATGGACCTTTTTTATTTTACGATTGCCTGAAAAAAACAAAATTGATTAATATGCTTGGTGTCAGGTAAAAACAAACGAAACTATAATGAGACCAAAGTGAATTGCATACGTGTGACTGAATTTATGAGTTTTTTAATGGATTTTTTTTGGGAACAAAAATCATAAATCTCCTTCTTTGATTCTATGGTAGATAATGATTTCGTTGATATGGTCAGCATCTCTTTATAGACTCTTTTTCTTCGTTCATGAGTGTATCTTCTCTTTTGGTCAAACCGTTCATATCTATAATCTATGATAACTATTGATATACACGTTCTTAATTTGATATTATATATCATACTCATTAATATGTTTATCAAACTTTTGAAACATGCTCGGATATTTTGTTCTTGGTCCAACATATAAAATGTTACATATACAGGAAAAAAGTATTGTCGGCATTTCACTTTTGTGGACCATACATGCTTTTAACTGTATCAAATATCTTTGACGAATATAGTCTTTAACCTAAGTTTTGTTTTCAATGTATCAAGTTCTGTGGTTACAAACTTGGCCTAATGAGATTGTTTGACTCATTTGTGTTACAGGCGCAGGAGTATTTGGACATCTCTCGGACTCAAAGCTCGGAAGGAAAGGCTCATTAACAGTCGTTTGCATCATCAACACAATCTTTGGGATCGCTACTGCTTTCTCCCCAAATTACTGGACTTACGCTGTTCTTCGATTCTTGACTGGTTTCAGTACTGGTGGCGTAGGTCTATGCGCTTTTGTCCTTGCTACTGAACCAATAGGACCTAGCAAACGCGGTGTAGCCGGAATGTCAACTTTCTACTTCTTCTCTGGAGGAATTGCGATTCTGTCCGGTATTGCTTACGTTTTCAGGCCATGGAGAGAGCTGTTTATTGTATCATCAGTACCATCACTCTTGTTCTTACTCATCGTTATCCCGTTCATCTCCGAGTCCCCGAGATGGTACCTAGTTAGAGGCAAAGTAGACGAGGCGATGAAGCTTATGCATTCAATCGCAAAAACTAATGGGCGTCACATTCCGGCTGGAGTCACTCTTGCTCTTGATGACCAGGAAGAAGAAGTTGAAAACAACAACGACCAGAGTGATACAATAGTTGAAGGATCGCTCAAAGATGTTTTACAGTCGTCTCTCACGCGAATCCGGCTACTTTTAACTGTCACCATAAGTTTCATGGTGGCGATTGTATACTACGGAATTAGTCTCAACGTAGTCAACCTCAAAACCAATCTTTACCTCAACGTCCTTCTCAATGCCGTAGCGGAAATGCCAGCTTATGCCATAACCGCGATTTTGCTAGACCGGTATGGGAGGAAACCGTTGACCATAGGGACACAATGGTTCAGCTGTGTATTCTGCCTCATTGGATTCTTAGTAGGAAGCGGTGGTCAGTGGAAAACGGTTAGATTGGTGTCAGGGGTTTTAGGAATATTCGGAATGGCAGGAACGTATAATCTGCTGTTCATATACACAGCTGAGCTGTTTCCAACGGTAGTGAGAAACGCAGCGTTGGGATGCGCTACCCAAATGTCTCAAATGGGAGCGATTCTGGCGCCTTTTGTGGTAGTTTTAGGGGAGGATATACCGTTTGGAGTGTTTGCGGTTTGTGGGTTACTGGGAGGTTGGCTTGCGTTTTACTTACCGGAGACGTTAAACAAGCCCATGTATGATACAATGTTTGGGATGCATGAAGCTGAGAGCAACAGAGGAAGAGAAGTCTGTTAAAGATTAAAGATTACAGAGAATGACATGAATGACACAAAGATGGTTTTAGAGATAGAAAATACAAATGTCGATTTGGTTTTTGATTTTGTGTTTCTTGTGTTGTGATTTTGCATCCAAGTCTTTAGTTTTAATTGGTGAACGTTTTAACAAAATTGACCTTGATTTTTGTTACATCATACCATTTAGTGCATTTTCATGGTTTTTGAAAATCAAATCTCTCTTGTTTTTAAGAGTTTAGAACATCTCCAACTTTACTCTAAATCTTATATTTAGAGTTTTCTTTTTTTTACTCTAAATTTAGAGTAACTCTAAATTTTACTCTAGATTTAGAGTTGAACTATTTTTTTTACAAAGTGGTCCTTAATTGTTATTTCTTGATATTTTGTTGCTAACTTAATTTTAAATACAAAAAAATAACACAATAACATAAACTTAAAAATGCATAATAAAAAATAAACAAGGAAGATTCTCAAAAATACCATAAAAAAATATGTTTATTCCAAAAATACCACACACTCCCAAAAGTTCCAATAATACCACATAATTTTCCAAAAATACCACATATATGTTTTTGTTCCAAAAATACCACAAAATTTGAAATCACTTTAAAACTTCAAATTTAAACCCTAAAACCCAAAAACCAAACCCTACCCCATTCAAAACTAAACCCTAAATTCTATTTAGTGAACCCAAATCCAAAATCTTAAATTCTAAATACTTAAAATTCACTTTTTATTTTTGTGGTATTTTCGGAACACTTGAGAGTGTGTGGTGTTTTTGGAACTTTTTGGAGTGTGTTTGGAATTTAAACTTCTTTTGATGGTGTTTCAAGGAATTTCTCAATAAACAATAACATAAAAAGATAAATATAAATTTAAGTAATCATACTAGTCACTTAATTTTAAAACACACAAAAACAACAAAATAAAATAAACACATAAATTTACATGATATAATGATCACGTGCATAACTCTTCATAATATGATAATCGAGAATGAGCGTGATCTTAATGGCCCAATTGAACTTGGAAGAGAAGTTCCACCTGTAGAGGTCGAATGAAAGTATTCGTTTTCAAGAGTTTATTAATCGATTTTAAAAAATCAAAGATAAAGAAACTCATTTTTCACTTCAATATGCGTTAATTGATCATTTTTGGAAAAATTACACTAATGATAATACTTAAACCAAAATATGTTATGTTTATTATTTTATGATGTAATGTTGTTTTAATAATATTATAATATTTTATTTATACTATATTTGTAGTTCTTATTATTTTGTGCAAAGAACAAAACATTTAGGATCAGTTTGTAAAAATTAAAATATAGGGTACAATTTACAATTAGTAATAAAGTACAAATAAAATATTCTTAGAATATTTTTTTTAGAGTAAGATTTAGAGTTATGAGTTGGAGCAAACATCAATTTAGAGTTACTTTAAATTTAGAGTTACTCATAAATTTAGAGTAAAATTTTAAAGTAGAGTTAGAGATGGTCTTAGTACATATAACCACTGATTTATCGAGTGGATCACAACTTTTTTATTTTTTTATTTTACCGTATGGCTTGATAATTTTCATATTTTTCAAACCAAGGATTTTATTATTAAATAAAAAAGGTTACACTATGTTAAAAGAGCAAATGATTACACATAATAAGATAAACTTAGTTAAAATATTCACTAATCAACTAGTAAAGATAATAACAATAACACAAAATATAGAGCCAAAAGATGGAAGCACTGAACCATTTTGAAGAAACCTTCGACATTCATTTGCAGTTAGTCCCAAATAAAGGGAAAAGAAGAGTTTAGTGTAATAACATACACTTGTGTCTAAAGAGATATTATCTACTATCGAGAGAGAATACAAATTGGATACAAAGCCTTTGTTTTCATGGAGTTGGAACTGTATCCTATCACTTAGACCCCTGATTAGGCGTTTCTTATGGTCGAAAGTTTCAAACGGGAAGTCAACCTCCTTCTGGTTCGATAAATGGAGCCCCTTTGGTCCCTTAATCGCAATCACAGGTGATAATGGACCTTCCCTTTCTGCCATCCCTCATAATGCAACAATCTTCCAAGAAAGCAACCTAAGTTTCGGGAATAGAGATATACACCGGAATAGGAATCCCAACCTGCGCTTGCTCAAAGAGAAATTGGAAAGCTTCAGAAGAGAATTAAACCCAGCAGATGAAGACATTTTCAACTGGTCCGTTGATCTCACCACACAAAAGGAGTTTTCAACCAACCATACTTGGGAATCACTAAGAGGGAGGAAACAAACTATCTCTTACTATCATTGTATTTGGTTTAAAGGGCATATTCCCAAAATTGCTTTTCATTTATGGTGTGCTTCTCTTAACAGGTTACCACATGCGCAATGGAACAACTCAATCTCATCGGAATGTATCTTTTGCATCAGACATGAGGAGACAAGGGACCACATTCTTCTACATTGACATTTCTCGGCTCAAATCTGAAAACAAGTTATGGCTAAGCTAGGACAACCCCAAACTCTCTTTCACAATTGGAACTCTCTCTTAATCTGGTTATCAACAACTTCTGCTAATATATTAACTACCTTGAAAAGACTAGTATGCCACATAACTACCTATCAATTATGGAAAGAAATAAACTCAAGAATGCACAATGGAGAACCAAATGCACCATTTGTCATCTTTGCCAAATCGATAGACTCACTAGAGACTCAATTCTGGCTCGACGGGACATAACCATATTCGCCACGCTCTTACAAGAATGGTTCACACACTGATGGCCAAATCACTATACCTCAAGAAAGAACCCTCTTAATCTGCTTTACCAAGTCTCTGTTTGTAATCCAACATCTTATCTCCAATTGCTGTTTTTAGTTTTTTTAAAGATTTTGTAGTTTAAGCTCTTCCTTTGTAAAACGTTCCTTTTTATAAATGAAATTAACATACTTATATAAAAAGAGAGAATACAAATTCAAGTCCGAACCTTCTGCAAAGAGCACCAAATGCACGAACTTTCTTGCCGATAATTGACTAGAAAAATTACTTCCTTTAGCAAGGAGGGTAGCCCGATCGTGGTTCACCTGCACGATCCACCATACATCTACACCAAAGTAAACATCATATCTAGTAAACGAGACGAAGCTCATAGCGTTAAAATAAACTAGACCAAAACTAGTAGAAACCTCAATACAAGATAAATTCGGAATATTGAAAAAAACCGACGAAACTTGTAGAAACCTCAATACAAGGTAAATTCAGGATAGCAAAGAAACCCATTGAAACTAGATTTAAACTAGTATAAACTTCAATACAAGGTAAAATCAAGATAAAAAAGAAACTCGAGAAAATTGCGAACATCTCCAAATTTAAACAACTCATTCCTAACAGAGCTAGCCCATGGAAACAATGCACATCAGAACTACATAAAATCAGACTCGTAGCCACAAAAATTGCAGAACAATCACCATCATCAAACATGTAAACCAAGAATACCCTAATGCTATCCACCTTGAACACAACAACAACATCCATGAAAAGAAAAGTTTGATACGACAAACCTTGATCAAGACAGATTTGTGAATGTTTAAAGCTTGACATATAGGGGTTAACGCTTTGAGGGTTAAGAAAAAACCACACTTTGTTAGAATGAGGAATGGATATCAGCGATACATCAAACCTGACATAAGATAGTTGAAGTTCTTCTTCGGGGATCATCCGAGACATACAAAATCGTGGAGAGACCGAGTCCAATAAAACAGCTTGTAGAGACCACACCTTTTGCCCAGGTTGAGAAGTCCTCTGTAAAGTAATTGCCAGATCTATCATGGATACTGGTCGGCTTTTGTAAAAATCCAGAGGAGAGATGACTTTAATAACACAAAGGATCGGTTGTGGCAGGCAAATGAGCTCATCTTCACACAACGAACCGGTCCTAGGGGATTGATACTAGGTTTTTTACTAGTTCAATTCTTATTTTACTATCATCATCATTGTAGTTCAATAGGTTGTCAATCCAATCAGGTGAAGTTATTATCCAATCTAGATGCGATCAGATCCAATTAAGTCAAGCCAAAATATTTAGAAGGCGTAGCTAACAGTCTAAACTAAACATATAAACTATCATGCATTAACACAAGCTAAACAAGTAAACAACAAGATAACTACTAACATATGAGATGATGATGCTAAATAACAATAAAAGAAAAACAGTTCCTAAGGATGGAGGTAATTGATCAGTGATCCTCCTTGATCAACCTAGATGCTTAACACACATCAAGGAAGAGCTAATCCCTAGACAATAGATTTAAAAACAATCAAATTCAATCTCTTGATAAATGATCTCAAACTAAGCAATTCCAGACCTAACTCTCGTTAACGGAACACTACTTAGCAGGCTTGAACAAGCAATCTATTTAAGTCAATAAACACCTTAAGTAACCAATCTCTTGGGTTAGAGATGTAAATCTTTGAAATCTTTTGGTTCATGCATTTCATCAAACATATTTTGGGTGAGAAAATGCCTAAGATCATATTTCAATTGATCAGAGAGAAATAGACATTAGGAACAATGAAATAAAAGGAATTTATGAATGATCAAGCTTAAACATCTAGGAGATTCAAGGAATCAACACCAATCTACCCCATCTTCAGAAACCCAAAAAACTACTCACTATTTATGATGATCACAAAAAAGCAGAAAACATAATAACTAAGTGAATCATCAAGATCAATGATCAAACTCTTAAGAACAGCAAGAACAGAAAGAACATAAACCCAGAAACTGATGATCAAGAACAACAAGAACCACAAGAACAGAAACCCAAAAAACAATGATTAAACCCATAAACGAATGACCAAACCCAGAAAATGAAATGAAGAGCGTAAATGAAAGATCAACATGCACCAGATTTTCATGAACCTTAAACTAAACATATATCAAAAGAAATCATAAACAAAAACATTCTTTATTGAAAAATATTGGTTTGATCATCCATGAACATTCAAAAGCATAAATAAAGAGAAAAACCTAAAAGAAGAGCATAAAATAAAGGATTCTCTGAAATGGAGGCGTGCTTAGTGTTCATATAGTGGTTTAGGAAAAACCCTAAACCATTAAAATACAAACAATTAAAATATGCAGAGCACAACTCGAATTGGTCAGGGCTCGACCTGAAAGAGCACATCTCGAGTTGGTCACGACTTGGCCTGAAAGAGCACAACTCGAGTTGGTCGCGGCTCGGCCTGAAAGAGCATAGATCGAGTGCAACTTGTCTCGGATGGGCTGGAATATGCTTTTACTTCTTTTTCTTCATCATGTCCATGATGTTCCGAAAGTTCCAAAAGTACCTGAAATATCTCCAAAATGCAACATGTATGCAATGCTAATGCGAAATTTTCCTAAACATGCAAAGCTGCTACGTAACTCTACTAATGCAACCTATTGATAACATAACAAACCTAAAAATAATGATAAATGCACTCCTAAAACATGTAAAATGCAAAGACATCAGGGATGATACCAGCGATGCATAGATCAACACCGTGGTCCATGACTTGCAGGAGAGAGGACAACTTCGAAGATGGTGACAGCGAGATCTTAAAGACGCCATGGATAACAGTGGACAAGAGATAGAAGACGTAACAGATTTTAACAAATGGAAAAGAATATAGCCAAATAAACTATAATAAGGAGGAGAGAAACTAAAAAGAGAAGAGAATAGGCGACACCAGTGACTTTCACCGCCGTCGGCGTCAGAATCCATAGTTAAGCGGTTGCCTCGTATAACATGTATGGGAGCAAAGGCTATTAGGGCGAACCGATGAAGAAAGTCTAATTTTCAATTTAAAATCAAATTTTATTATTGTGAACTTTTGAAATTAAGTGGACTCGAACTCGTATGGAAAATAGTGCAAATATTTGAAAATTGAATTACGCTTTGTTCCATAGATAATGAGATTGACAACGAAAGTGTTTGCAGAATATAGAGAATGTAATTAGAGAATAAATACATATTAATAAAAATGTATAAATTAGAAAAAACCTGTATCGAGACGAAATTAGAGCTTCAAAGGAGTTATTCTTCTTTTGTTTACTTATATTCATCTTGTTATGAAAATGAATAAGAGATTACATATTTACACGATAACATGATAAGCTACTTAATGAAAACATATAAATGATAAATGATGCATGTAGGAGAGAGTGTTTAATAATGTTAGTGGACTGATTAAGGTTTTAGAGTAAGCATCATCCTTTTGGTCGATCGTGAAACCCAATCCAAAACTACAAAACAAGATAAAAATGGATGTTGAATCTCCACAATAGAGTTGTAGTTAAAATGTCAAAAAGAAGCTCGAGACATTTGTTTAAATAACTGATTAGATTTGAGATACAAATGAATATGAAAAAGACATAAATTATTGATAAGCAAGTTAAGTACAATCAAGTTATAAAGGAAAGAAAGACTTAGCTCGTAAAAAAATATTAATATCTATTATCTTAGATCCAAAAGAAGGAAAAATTTGAAAAGTTTCTTTTACGTTGATCCCTCTCTTCCTTTTATAAATCTCCTTCTTTACTTTCTTGCTAAGTTCTACCACCTTTTGTACGAGTTAGTTCCTCATTTCTAGGCCACACATGCTAGTTTCACAATCAACTCCTTTTTTTTACCCGCTTTGATTGAGGATAATTGCGCAATCTGCTTCGTCCACTTAATCTCCACATCAGCTATGTATGGCACAAGATCACATTTTTGGTTGTCCAAAACTATTAATATCTTAGATCCAAAAGGAGGAAAATATATGAACATTTTTTTATAAATTTCTTATTTACTTTCTTATTAAGTTCTTCAACCTTTTTTGCGGGTTATTCTCATTTTAGTCCCACACATACTAGTTTCACAATCGACTTTTTACTTTTTTACCCATTTTGGTTTAGTCTAATTGTGCAACCTATTCCATCCACTTAATCCCCATGTTGGCTATGTATTGCACAAGATCACCCTTTTAGTTGGTCATGAAACCCAACGTAGAACTATAGAACGAGGATCAATGTGGATGTCGAATCTCTACAATAGAATATGTATTTAGAACGTGAAAAGTGAATTTCAAGACTTTCATTGATCCAAAAAGAGAAAAAACTGAATTTTTTTTTCATGTTGACCCGTCTCTTTCTTTTATAGATCTCATTCTTTACTTTTTTGTTAAGTTCTTCCAATTTTTATGCGGGTTAGTTTCTCATTTTTAGGTCCACCCATTCTAGTTTCGCAACAGTCTCTTTATTTTTCTTACCCACTTTAATTGAGTCTAATTGTGCAACCTACTCTGTCTCCTTAATCCCAAGTTGGATATGTACTAAACAGGTCCCTAACTCGATTTTCCCTAACTCATTTCACCAACTTAAATTTCTTTTGAGCTAAGTGGATTCTCTTTTTTAAATCCTCCTTTGAGATGGACTATTTTGGGGTTGTTACTTCCTTTTCACGGGACAAGTATTGGAGAAGATCTCCACACCAATAATCAACTACCTAGGTCTATTAAGGAGTTTGATGAGTTAGGTGACCTCGAAGTTTTAATGGATGGGCTTGGACTGAGAAAAAAGACAAAAAATGCTAGAGAAGCCTATAAATTTCCTATGAAACCGAAGGAGCTTTGGCTGGATTACGAACAAATGTGAAAAAATTTAAAAACAGAATGAAACATATGGAGCAGAGGTTCTACGTTAAACTAGACAAAACTAGGAAGAGTCTGCAAGCTGAGAAGTAGTATCATTTCAAGGGAATTTAGATTTAATCAATACACTTATTTGAAGGCACGATCGTTGATTTGGATGTTAAAAAAAATAGTTGGAAACATATGAGGTTGAGTTCAGCCATGCATTCTCTGAAACCATACTGGTGGAGCTGCTTTTAGAGAAGGATATTCGAGTAACTTCTGTCTCATCTGAAATGAATAGTCAAATTGGAGTTATGATTTCCACAATCCTAGTTGAGGTTACTAATTTATTTGGATATATGTTTTCCTTTTGGGACCAGCTGATATAAAGGCCATTGTAGCGAAAAAATCTGCTATTGCAGAATTTGCAATTGAGGAGAAACTTTTTGAAAAAAATTAAGTGTTAATGTCGAAAAAGTTATTAAGTATGTTGGCGGTGTTAAAGATGCCATCAAAAAGATTAAAATGGTTGCATGTCTATATCAAAGCATCTAAAACATCCTCAAACATTTAATTATTTTTCAGACAATCTAACACTTTTAAGAGCTTAAACTATAACAAATAAAAAGATTTTAAAACATATTTTAAATCAATATAATACTCAAAATTGAGTGGTAAATCTATGTAAAAACCAAATATATCAAATATTTGGTGGAAGTTCTTTAAATTTTTCATAATTAAATTCCAAAAATAAAATTCAAATCAAAAGAAATAAATTTTTTTTTTTCAAATAAAAAATTCTAAAACAAAATGTTTGATACAATTATCGGGAGAGTAGCGTTAAGGAACCAAAACAAAATTTTATATTTGTGGATCCATTTTTGTTTTCCTCGGCCCAACAATTTTGTTGCATCGATTTGTAAAGAAGCCGCAGCCGAAGTACAGACATTTGAGGTTTTGTTTGAACCGAGCGAAGACGACAACACATTTAACCAAATTTTGCTTGCGAGACCAACAAAAAGTTGAATCCGAGTTTGAAGATTAGAGATCCTTCTCCTTTTGCTCTCTTAGGTTTCTCTATCGGGTTTGTAGAGTACATTCGTAAAGGGACGGGCTTGTTATGAAACGAGGTCTCTCAGAATCTCCCTCCAGCTCTGCTCCTCCTCCTTCATCCAGATTCAAATCAAATCCCCAAGGTTTCATCTCTCTCTCTCTCTCTCTCTACTTACAAAGGAACCACTATTATTATTTGGGTTCTTCGTCATCTGTAATTCGGTTTTGAGATCCACAAGAGGTTTTTTTCAATCTCTTGCTGCTTCCTTCTGTGCTCACTTTTTTTCTGCCTATTCGGAAAAATCTTCGTTCTTTGTAGTTTATATCAAATCTTTCATCCTCTTTTTCTTGTGATTTTATTTGCTTTGAGTTTGTTTCTTAATCAATAGTTTTGCCAAGTGACTATGATTGTCAAGCTTGAAGTCAGATTCTTTTGGTTTGGTAACTATCAGGTGATTCTCAGTTTTTGGAAGATGAGACCACAAAGAATTTTGCCAGGAAAGTTGCTGATCATTACAGTCGTAGAACAAACCAAACATTGGAAGAGCGAGAAGCTAGTCCCATCATTCATTTAAAGAAACTTAACAACTGGGTTTGTTACTTCAACATCTTCTCTCCAGGATACTTGTTGTATTATGTATGATAATCAATTCCTTGTCCATTTTACATACAGATTAAAAGTGTGTTGATCCAACTTTATGCTCGTCCTGACGATGCTGTTCTAGACCTTGCCTGTGGGAAGGTAAACAATCTTATTTTTCATGTCAACTGTTGCTTATCAAAACTGTTTCCAGTGAACTGCTTTTGACATCTACTAGGGTGGTGATTTGATCAAGTGGGATAAGGCAAAGATCGGGTACTATGTTGGAATTGATATAGCTGAAGGGTCGGTAAGTAAACTGGCTTAATACTTGGAGTATTTTGTTTTGCATCTATACTATATCTCATAAATGGTTCTATGTTTTACTTAAATGACAGATTGAAGACTGTCGTACGCGTTATAATGGTGATGCAGACCATCACCAACGCCGTAAAAAGTTCAGTTTTCCATCCCGTTTATTGTGCGGGGATTGTTTTGAGGTATGGATGTGGAAAGCTCTTTGAGTAGTTTACTGATTCTCAGTTAAAAGCCATATTATTGACAAGAGATAATCAGATGCGGAAGCAACAATGAACTGAACAGTTCTTTTGTTTGATTTAACTGTTTGTGATTACTAATAGTGAAATTGCATTTTCAATATTTAGGTAGAGCTAGACAAGATTCTCGAAGAGGATGCCCCTTTTGATATCTGCAGTTGCCAGGTTTTATATGCTTCAACCATCTTTTTTTATAATCACTTGTATTCGTTCAAGATCCAGTATCTATCTCAGATAAACATATTTGGCTTTACTGGTCACGAGAATCATTCGGCTTTGCAAGTTAACTAGGTTCTGCCAAAAGTAGCTAGATATATTAAAGTTTGTTTTTTATGTGAATAGCATTTGGTGAAATAAGGTTTAGTGGTTTAGTTGTAGATTCTAAAACTTGAACTTGTCTAATTGTAGTTTGCTATGCATTACTCATGGACTACTGAGGCACGTGCAAGACGAGCTTTGGCGAATGTCTCAGCTTTACTTCGTCCTGGAGGCATCTTTATTGGAACAATGCCAGATGCCAATGTTATTATAAAAAAACTCAGAGAAGGTTTTTTTCTTTCTTTGATCTTATGAACATTGAGTTGTGCTTTAGAGCTTCGCACTGATTTGTTAGTGTGTCACTTCAACTTATTACAATAAAAATTGTAAAGTTCTTATATATTTCGTGCTGTTTTCTCTTCAGTTGTTTCTAAGTTATGTCAAACTAAATTGGGTTCTTTGTGGGTACTACTGAAACGCAGCTGAAGGTTTGGAGATTGGTAATAGTGTATACTGGATTCGCTTTGGAGAAGAGCATTCGCAAAAGGTGATATGTCTTTTGTTATCTCTGTACCAAAGTCCTTCTAGCTTTCTCTTCCCTAATTCTGATAATTGTTCTCGTTGTATGGTTCAGAAGTTCAAATCTAGTAGCCCCTTCGGTATCGAATATGTATTTCATCTTGAGGTACTTAATTTATCATCAATTCTCTCGACTCAATGGATTATTTGTTACTTTTATTAAGTAACAGTAACATGAGAACTTTGAATGGGTAGGATGCTGTCGATTGTCCTGAATGGATTGTGCCCTTTAACATTTTCAAGGCTTTAGCCGAAGAGGTGATTATCTTCCTCCTCTTGATGTTCCTGCGTGTAGACAAAAAAAAAAACACTTCTTTTTGTCGTGTATCGTCATGACATTGTCCCATGAACTTATGAACAGTATGATTTAGAGTTGGTATTCGTGAAGAACTCACATGAGTTTATACATGAGTACATGAAAAAGCCAGAGTTTATAGAACTCATGAGAAGGCTTGGTGCTTTGGGTGATGGTAACCAAGATCAAAGTAAGTCTTTGTTCGATTTTGCTTCATATCAGTGGAATGATTCTAAGCAAATGTGATAACAACATTTACTGAAATCAATTTGTTTTCAGGTACATTATCAGCTGATGAATGGGAAGCTGCATATCTATACCTCTCTTTTGTCTTGAGGAAGGTTTGACTCCTTTTCTTAACACTTTCGGTTTTCGTTCTTTTTTAACTGGCGGTTTTTACAGAGAGGAGAATCAGATGGATCTCAAAGGAGAGGGATGAGGAGGAATGGGAAAATGAACTTATCGGAAGACGATATTTTGTATGTGGATAACTGAAGCATATTAAGAGTTTCCTTTTCCCATACCAGTGTCTCGCTTCTCTGTTTTGGTCTCACTTATGTTTTTGGCCATTTGGATTAAGACATTGGTTTACATTAGAAAATCTGACCCCATATGAGAAGTTTAGGGAACCCTTTGCCTCACTTACATAGTACAAGAAGAGAAAACTTCTTATATAAGCAACTTAGTTCTCTTAATGTTTTATTAAATGCAGTCTCCTTCTGTACAACAGTCTCGATCTTGAGTGTACTTTATGAATAAAAACCAAGTTGATTATGTATGTGTTTTGTTTTAAACTTTCTGTTTTGACCCATTGTATTTAGTTCATATTTTAATAGTCGAATGCCTCGTTGATTAAGTCTGTTGCTCTTTTCAAAAGACTTCTTGAAGGCCCTTTGTTTCTCAAAAGACTTCCAATTTCGAAGGTTCAAATTTCAAACCAATTCCCTCGCATTATGAGTTTGTATAACTACTTTTTTTATCTACTATGAAAAACTTCGCATATGTACAAAATTTGCACGAAACAAAAAACTATGAAAAACCATAATTCGAATATTTAAAAAATATGCACGAGGCATAAAATTGGGTGAATACCTTAATTCGTATATGCACAAAATTTGCATGAAACAGAAAACTGCGAGAAAACCTTAAGGAAACTGTGAAAAAACATTAATTCGCATATGTACAAAATTTGTACGAAACAGAAAATTGTGAAAAAACTTAATTTATATATACACAAAATTTGCACGAAACAGAAAACTGCGAGAAAATACTGATTCACAT
The DNA here is from genome assembly GCA_900406425.1 of Iberis pinnata. Lineage (NCBI taxonomy): Eukaryota > Viridiplantae > Streptophyta > Magnoliopsida > Brassicales > Brassicaceae > Iberis > Iberis pinnata. The sequence goes on along the minus strand of OVBE01000073.1, from coordinate 33,744 downwards.
GTGCATAAAATTTGTACGAAACAAAAAACTGTGAGAAAAATCTTGTATACATATGCACAAATTTTCCATGAAAATTTAAAAAGAACAATACTTTACAAAAACGTAAAACGCCTTCTCCATAATAGATCAAAATAATCATAAACTAAACAATTTTAATTATAATGCAAAAACAGATCATAATTAAGACCTCTAACGATCAATTGACATGATCATATTCTCGTTTAGGTTTTGCATCAGAACTTAAATTGTTGTCGTCTAAGAATATTTCGACCATAATTATGGCCAAAAAAACGAAAATAAGAAAGAAAAAAATCGAAACCTATACAATTTGAAAGAAGAGGTGGATGAGTTTATGATGTACAAAGACCTCTATTTATAGGCTTTATAAAAAAAATATTCAGAGAGAATATGCGATTATATAGGAAATTATCTCTACGTAAAGATTTTATATTTAATATCATGATTATATTATATATACATATACGATTTTTATGTTTTTGTAAAATAATTTTAATATATTAGATTTTATATATTGGCACAAACGTAAATAACTCAAATTCATTAAACCCAAAAAAGTAATTTTAGGTGCCAATATTGAACGTAGTCGCGACACATATGCAAAATCACTTTGTATTTAATATATAAGATATGTATTTTTGATTTTAAATTAAGAGAAATTCCTTGAAATACATCAAATGAAGGTTAAATTCCAAAAATACTATTAGATTGCTTTTTTTTCCCCAAAAATATCACAAACATAAAAAGTGAATTTTAAGTGTTTAGAATTTAAAATTTTGGGTTCGGATTCATTAAATAAAATGTGGGGTTTAGTTTTAAAGGATGTAGAGTTTGGTTTTGGGGTTTAAATTTGAAATTTCAAAGTTATTTCAAACTTTGTAGTATTTTTGGAAAAAATACATTTTTGTGGTAGTTATGAAAAAAATGTGATATTTTTGAAAATTTTTGCAGTGAGATAATTTAGAATATACCTATTTTTTATGATATTTTTGAGAATCCCTTTTAACTAATATGTCACTATTTATATATCGATATTTACTGTTCACACAAAATTATTCACCAACAGTTTGATATTCATTGTTCACATATTAGTAGTTACCGTCTATTATTTTACATATTCACCCATGACTATTTCATGTAATTTTAAAGATAATTATAAATATCTCTTTTAACAAATTAGAAAACTATAGTTGCCTTTCAGCCAAATTTTCTATATCAAACACTATATAAAGGAACTGTAGTTTGTAGATCAGAATTTTGATTAATCACTATATTTTATGCACAGAAAAAAAGAAAGAAAAGAAGATATATACTTATTTATTGAGCATTTTAAGGAAAATAATGTTATTTTCTGTATAACTTGTCAGCTTTTATATAGAGGAATTTTTTTAAATACCATCCAAAAATTTTAAATTTAAAAATACCACACTTCCAAAAAATCCAAAAATATCACACACTTCCAAATGTTTCAAAAATACCACATATATAAAAAGTGAATTTTAAGGGTTTAAAATTAAAAATTTTGGGTTTGAGTTCACTAAATAGAGTTTAGAGTTCAGTTTTGAATGGGGTAGAGTTTAATTTTTCGGGTTTGGGTTCATTAAAAAAAATTAAGGGTTTAATTTTGAAGAGGGTGGAGTTTGATTTTGGGGATTTAGAGTTAACATTTAAAGTTTTAATTTTTTAAAGAAATTGTGGTATTTTTGGAAAAAAGTATTTTATGATATTTTATGAATAATATGGGAGTATGTGATATTTTTAGAACATACTTAATTCTTTGTGGTATTTTTGAGAATCCCCTTAATTAAAATTGACAACCACAAAGGTTTATAATTGTTTCTCAATTGAAATTACAATGTCATTTTTTATGTTATTGCGGATATGACTCTCCTAGAAGGCTAGAATCAACACTTTGAAAATGGCTAAAGAACATATGAGAATTGAAAACCAAGAGGTTATGGTCTAGTGGTTACCATATTTGAGAAGGGATCACTATGTTGGTCTAGGCAAGTGATCGATTCTTTTTGAGTGCGGAATTACGAAATCATTTTCTCTTGTCCAGTCCAAGATGTTGTCATGCTTTAGATCCATCGAAAATTCGGTGAGTGGATTATTTGATGGTATCACTTACCCTGTAGAGAAATTAAGGGTCTTGGCCCTTAATTTTTCCTATCTTAGCAAAAAAAACTTATGAGATTTTAATGATGTTGTAAGTATGGCCGGGTTGAATATGTGGATGCTGATGATTAGATGGAATGGAAGTTTAACAAGAGGTGCAAAATTTTCTTAGCAAACTAGTGAGTATCCATGAATATCCATGCCAAAGTTTCTTAACAAACACTTTCTTATTTCATACATTTAAATTAAGTATAGTGAGGGAAAAATTCTTTCATATTTTGGCATTTTCTATGGGAATAGATCCTGATTATGACCACAAATCTTAATCAGGGTCGGTCTCGACATAGCTAAATGAAATATTGGCCTAAAATCTTTTATATCTTTTAAGGTCTACCCCATATTTTATAGGCCACAAAATTTAAAATTATATATATAGGTATGTTTTTAGAAAATTATGGCCTAAAAAACATATAGATAAAATATTGACTTCAATTTTTTAATTTTTGCTTTAAGTCCCACAATTTCAAGACCGACCATGATCTAAACCTCTACAAAGATTATGGCGCAGAGGAAATATTCCTCTGTTAATACTCCCATGATACTCTTCTCGTGTGAAGGAGATGAAATTTATTCTCATCTCTCCATGATACCAATATATTGCTCGAACTTGGGTGAGACTCACTTTTCACACTTAGTCTTTACTACTAAGCTAACGGCATTGAAACATGGACTTTAGCACGAGTCTCAATTTCCTTTTGATTTGACTATCCACAAACCGGATATCATTGATGACGCTCTTTACTGTTTTAAAAATTGTATTATCACGAAAGAAGAAACGGTAGCTCTCTCCAAAAAATTCAAGACCCACAAGGGGGTCGTGAATCAAACTTCACCCCAAAGAAATTCGATAGGAGAAATAATAAAGAAACCCATAGTGATCGTTACAAGTGGACATAGCTAGTTCAATACAAGGGTAAGGCGAGCTCCCCAACCAGATAAATGTTAGAACAATCTCACACGCTAAAATTTAACTCCTCTAACAATGGAAATATAGTACAAATCCTTGATATTCGGGATGAGGCTCACATTCCCTATTAGGACTCTTAATAGTTAATATTAATGCTCATTGCGCCTCTCAACTCATACATGACCAATGGCAAAAGGATGGAAGCACACCTGAAGTGGTAAAAACTTGGCAAACTAGTTTGGAGAATTGGCGTTGATGACAATTTCCCGAGGGTAAAATACCCAGTAGAGGCACTCGCGACACTCGCCTCGATATTTTATCACCTAATAAAACAAATCATATCGGTGGAAACCATAGGAATACCAAGCATTGAGCCAAAAAATTGGTATATCAGATAGATCAACGAAATGAAGAGCCCAACTTGGAGAATGTGTCCGATAACAAGTTACCAACAGAAGCAGACGAGGTACAACCACCTATAGACTGGCAAAGCAAGATAATAGATCTCATTTCTGATGGACTCTTCCCACCGAAAAATGGGATGCGAGAAAGTTAAAACCTAAAAGCGCTAAGTATACTCTAATGTATGGGTACCCACGGAAATTGATGCATATTGAAAATCAAGGTCATGAAAGAGGCCCACAAAGAATTCTGCATGAACCATTAAAAGGATTAGTCTTGTTACTGAAAATCAAAAGGCATAAATATTGGCCGAAAACGGTCTCAGACTACAAAAGTATACATCAGTGATTTATAGATTTAGAATTTAAATCATAAACTACACTGCTGAGAACACATCACAATAGTATAGATAGGGTCGAATCCCACAGAGACCAGACAGTATAACGTTCAATTTTATCTTAAATCAAGCTAAGGCGGAATATTAAGATTGTTTGTAACGAATAAAGCAGTAATTAAAATAACGGTTGTAGACAATAAAATAAAAGCGCTAGACATCAGGGAAATCCACATGTATTCAGGTTTAAAAGCCAAGGTTAACATGCATGATTTTTATTTTGGAAATAGTTCTCAATATGAAAGACATAAATAGAATAATCTCCTCTCGGAGTATTAAATCCTATGTTTAAATTATTAGAAACAAACTCTCGCCATGTCTAACTAATTCAATCATGCAATAAAGATCATATTCAATTGTTCAGAAGCATTAAGAACAATACTCTCGCAAGCAAGAACACTTATTCATCTAGACTATATCAGATCTCTAAACCAAATCTCTTTGCGTTTATTAATCTAATATCAGTGACCTAGTTAGCTACTCTGATTCATGCATTAGGAATAAGTCTAGACTAAAAACCTAACAAATTCAATCATTTATGATAAACCTTAACATTCAAATCTGGTTTCCCTGGGAAACCCTAAAACCTAACTAGAGAACTACTTAGACATTGAAAAGTAAACACAAATCAATATCAAAGAAGAACTCATAATTGCAAAATAATAATAGATATTGAAATAAGATTCATAAAGCTTCTCCCAAATACAAAGTTTCTGACTATCTTCTCCCTAAGTAAAATCTCTAATAGAACAAAGCTTAAGAAATAATAAGCCTAAGGCACAAGGCTTTTATAGGCTTGAGGACAAATGTGCAAAATAATGGAAATTCTCCAAATTTCTCGCATGAGGCTGGAGTGATCGGTGTGGGCTGGATTGATCAGTCTAGTTGCTCCGGGTCGATCTGGATCAATCGGTCCGTGTTTTCTGATTTTCCAGAGAGTTTGGACCGATCGGTCTGGACTTGCACCTTCTTCATCTGCGAGCCAACTTGACCAGTCTTTCAGTAAATCGCTATAACTCTTGATTGCATCAATAGATTGACTTCAAACCACATCCATATGAATCTAACTCACATAGCTATCTTGTGTAAATATTTCTGTTTCAGCCATCCATTGGAACATCTTCAAACGTTGGAAAACTTCTGACCTTTCTGCCGGATTCTGCACCTCAATATGCCAATTTGCATCCAAAACGTCTTGAACACCTAGAAACCTGTAAAACATACCAATTTTGTAGAGAAAATCCCAGATAATGTTTAATAGAAAACATAAATGCTTACTATAATACGTTAAAACCGAGTAATATCAGTGATCTCTTGACTACCCTCGATTTTACTGCTTTTTAATAGGTTTTTACTGCCTATTTCAAAGTGTGTTCGAGTATTTCTCAGTGTATTTGGAGTTATTTCAAAATTTTTAGAAAATAGACGTAGAACAGAAGAAGCGACAAATATAAAAGACAGGACTGCATAAATTTGTTGAAAAGTATTTTGTGTCGACATGGGGTATCATATGAAATAATGACGGATAACATATCTCAATTTATATCAAACCGATTCAAAGATTTATGCGAGAAATAAAAATTTAGGTTAAGTTAGTCGACTCCAAGGTACACATCGGGAAATACCGGTTTAAGGCCGCAAACAATTTTTTTTTAGTGAGTTGAAAAACGTCTAACGCTATAAAAGGGAAGATATGCAGATGAGTTGCATGTTATGATCTGGTCACATATACAAAATAGACACCCAAGAGGGCAACAAAAGACTCACTATATGCTTTGGTATACAGAACAAAAATTGTAATTCCAGCAAAAGTAGATGTATTCAGCTTCAAAAAATTGATAGATCCACGAGCCATACACCAGAACAAACAAACAATTAAAGAAAAATAGACGTTAATTCGCATATTAATTTCTAATTAGTTTATTAGTCTCTCTCTCTAAATACAAAACTCTCCCCCTTCTCTCTTGATCGTGCTCTGTAGTATTCATCTCTCGGCGCCGGCGACCGGCTTTTTGCCGGCGCCGAGCCTTTTTCTTTTTCTTTCTCTTTTCGTTTTTAATCGGTGTAGCTCTCCTCCCTCTGTATATACTGATTTTGCTCCAGTGGCTTCATCTCTCCTGCATCTCTGTCATCGCTTCCTTCCCGATGGATATCTCCTCATCCTGCATGCGTCGTCTTGGGTCAGATATGGGAGTTCCTCCTCTCGGCCGACCTCACCCTATCTCGGGTTTTGGTCTCTCAAGTGGCGATGGTTCTCTGGTGGCCGCTTCTGCTCCTGCTTCGCGTGCATGAGGCTCGAGTTCTTCCTTGCTGAGGATTTTAAGCCATCTGGTATGGCTAATGGGCGCTTCTGTATGCGGCAAGAAGGGAGATTCTCTGCTGGATCTAATGATGAGAGATGGTTTTCGGCGGGTCGTTTAGATGCTCAGATGGTAGGTGTTTTGATTCCGGCTGGTCTAGGGAAGGAGTTTCTTTTGGTGTTCCGGTGCTGGGATTCGATGGTCGTGGTCTCTTCGCCGCCGGCGACGAGAACGACGCTCCCTTATCTTTCAGTCTCGGGAGCAAGGGTTGGCATGGATGGTGTTGGGCCTTGTGGGCTTGGGCTTCTTTTTATACCTTTTTGTTGTTTAATAATAAAGACCCTTCCTGCTTGTAAATTTAGGCTTAGTCTTTTTGGATTTGTCGACATATTAGGTTTTTTAGATTTTAGGGATAAAGCTTTAGAGGTTGTGCAATCTACACACCCAACCTTCTTCGGTTTACACCGATTATATGGGTTCTTGGGGATTATCATAAGGTTAATTACCTTATATGTATATGGCATCCCTGTAATGGGATTAGTCTTCAAAATCCTTCTCCTAGGATTAGTCTTAACTCCAATATGGAGTATTAGTTACCCTTTGAGGGTCAATTACCCATTCTTGGGTTTGTATTTCCCCCTAGTGGGATTGTATCTGCCTCTTGTAGGCTTTGTTTCTTTAATCTAAATATATCTAATTGTCGACAAAAAAAAAAGAAAAAAAAAGAAAAATAGACGTTATTGATGAACAGAGATCAAATATTATTGTGAATAAAAATAACTAAAATCATTTAATTTGTTGTGTTCCAAGCATTCGAAGTCTTATAACAAATATATACTTACTCTTGGTACAAAACCTAAATATCTCTCTAAACGTAGGCAAGATATATAACTCTATAGGTTAATCATTATGTGATAATCAAATGCATAGAGTCTTAATAATTATCTTCATTAAAGAAATTAAATAACGTGACTTTCTCTTTAAGATTATTCAGCTCAAATATAATAAGTAAGCTTAATCTAAAAAAATGTAATCAATCATAGGGGAATGGAAAAAGCAAAATAAAAAGTTACTCCATTATTTGCTCTCTTGATATTGTTATTATCAATTCTTTTTCCTTTTATGTTAAATTATTTTTTTCTTTTTTCCTTACCTAGAGTAAATAAATGATTATCTGTCAATAAAATGCTTTTTTGGTGCATATATATTTTATGATGCAAAAATGAGGTATTGCTGTCATGGTCACAACTCACAACAACCTAGTTTGATCCATTTTGTTCTCTAATCAATTGTGTATTTATTGACGATTATCCTTGCACTTTTGATTAGAAAAAAAAATAATACGTACAAAACACTATTTATGATATGGTTGTTGCAACTTAAAAACATGTATATTATATATACATTATCCAGTTTATGATTAGATGTTACATCATAAAAACAAATGGTATAGTGTTAAGGGTAATTGTAATAGATATACAAAATATATTCTACAATTAACAAAATAACATCTATCTATAATCTACATACACTTTCTCAAATGACATTTTTTCATAAATACAATTTTAGCCTTTTTCTTTCCTTTCATGTCTCACTCTCTCTTTCTCTCACTTGCTTCTTTTTTTTCTCACCCCCTTACGTTAATATACGAACTACTTAAGATATACGGACTACTGAAATTTATATTTTGGGTTTAAGGTTTATATTTTGGGATTAGAGTTTATATTTTGGGATTAGGGTTTATATTTTGGGATTAAAGTTTAGATTTTAGGCTTAGGGTTTATTATTTGTATTATAGTTTATATTCTGGGTTATGAGTTTTTATTTTAGGTTTTGGGTTTATATTTTGGGGTTTTGGGTTTATTTTTTGGGGGGTTTTTAGGTTTATATTTTGAATTTAGGGTTTAGATTTTGGGTTTAGTGTTTATATTTTGGGTATATATTTTGGATTTATGGTATATATTTTGGTTTAAGGTATATATTTGGAGTTTAGGGCATATATTTGGGGTTTAGGGTATATACTCGGGGTTTAGAGTATATAATACAAATGAATTTTTTTCCCACTCTTTTCCAGAATATACAAACTACTTCAGATATACGGACTACTCAATTTATTTTTGGAGTTTATGGTACATATTTGGGGTTTATGGTATATATTTGGGGGTTAGGGTATATATTTTGGGGTTTAGGGTATATATTTGGGGTTTAGGGTATTTTGGGTTTAGGGTCACTATTCACTACTGAATTAAATATATATCCAATTTAAATAATTTTAATCATGTTAAATTTAGAAAAAATATGTGTTTTTATATAACATTTTGTTTTTTTTTTTATAAATTTGAATATCAATGTATTAATTAGTAATAATAGATGATTGGTGAAAATTAAAATTTTCTACAAAAAAAAAATCGTATGAAACAGAAGGAAGAAAGAAAGAAGAGGTTAAAAAGAATATGAGTGGTATAATAATACCAACTACCTAATAATATACTACTATGTATATTTATTTAATTTTAATTAATATATGTATATTCTTCAAATTAACCCTAGTGTTTATCAACTTTGTTATCTCAGTATTAGATCGAAACTCGAATTTGACTATTTTCTATACAAATGTAATCTTTCTATTAGATTACAAAAAATTAAAGAAAAAACGAGAAAGAAAATAAATGTTTTTTATAAAGGATTTTCAATTAAAAATATATATTAATACATCACAGATATAACCCAATACATTATCAACCCAAAATAAATCCAAATTAAAACTTATTTATAACCCAAATTCGGATTGGGCTTTTTCTAGGGCTCTACAAGGCTCCGACTCATACAAAAAACCTAGATTCCCTAACAAGAAGAAGGAAAACCTTAATCCCTGCTGTCGTTGTCGACGTGGCTGCGAACACCACTGGTTTAGAACTTCCGGTGGCCTCGACGGCGGCTCCGGAAGCTATAGCGAAACAGGAACAACGCGCTAGCCCACCATGACACTGATTGGAGAGGAGGAGANCCCAGCCGGTGCTAAGGGGGGTTTAGGTTTCCAAGGGGGGGGGGGGAAGAAGAAGCTTCTGACGGTGGTTGAGGAGCGACGCCTTCCCAACCTCCACGAATCCCCGTGCTTCAGCCGAGAGAAACAAAACTCTTGGCAACTGCCTTTCATTTGATCTACCCATCTTGAGGTTCCGCCACTTTTGCCACGTCGATCTCCTTGCTCACTCACCGCGAATCTAGTCGGCCGAAAAAGCTTCGCTGAAGAGCTTCTTTTTCTCGCCTGGAGTCATGGTGAATATGGTGAAAGAGAGAGATCGAAGCTTGGATTTACCTCGAATGAAGATGCATGGAGAGCTTTGCTGGTGCTGAATTTACAAACGAGTCTGGAGGTTGCGGTGTACGTGGTTGTGGTCGACGACAATGGACCTCTAACCCTCGTTTTGAATATGAGAAATTTTATAAAGAAACTTCGCATAGAGAAAAAAGGAAAGAGGGAGAGTTCTGCCTTGTTTTGTTAGCACACAAAGTTTACGTTAAAAATGTTACATGTTCTTTTCTCGTCTGGTTAAAGTGTAACATATTTCTTTATATATACCAGCTTTTTTTTGACAACATACTAGCTTTAGAAATTGGTTCTACTCCAAACAAATATATTTGATGTTAGTTAAAATCGTAAATCAATTTCACTATATATATCTTCTAACTACCGGAACTAGAAATTGTCTCTGTAGTCAAAATAACTTATGATATATATATATAGAAAAAGGGGAAATCGCATAAAAACTTTGGAAATACCACGTTGACGCACTTTAAATCTTGACATGGAACCACTAGCACTTTTAACCTTCAATTTATCAAAAATCGCATTAAAAATTCTGAAGATGGAAAATCGCATAAAAAATTCTGAAGGTGGCAGCCGCCTTACACGTCGTCTTGTCCGCCGTTTACTCCGATGGAAAAGTTAACAGCAGTGTTGACTGCGGCGTTGACTTTTTTTAAAAAAAAACAGAAAATTATATACTTTTAATAAAAAATTATAAAAAATTTGAAAAAATTGAAAAAAATCATAAAAATTTCAAAAATTTATAAAAATTTAAAAAACCTAAAAAATAAAATAATTCATTAATTTAATTTAAAAAAACTATAAATATTATAAAAAAATTTCAGAAAATTATAAAAAATCATAATAATTTCAAAAAATTATAAAAAATCATAAAATTTTCATAAAATTATAAAAGTTTTAAAAAATTATAAAAAATCATAAAATTTCAAAAATTATAAAAAATTCAATAATCCTAAAAAAATAAAATAATTAATCAATTTAATTTTAAAAAACTAAGTTCATATATAATCGATATTATTAAAGAAATAAACAAATTTTTATGATTTTTTTTCAATTTTTTTGAATTTTTTTTATAAATTTTATTTTTTAAAAAATTGAATTTTCTGTTTTTTTTTAAGTCAACGCTGTCGTTAATTTTTCTGTCAGAGAAAACGGTGTGTAAGGCGGCTGTCACCTTCAGAGTTTTTTATGCGATTTTTGATAAATTGAAGATTAAAAGTGCTAGTGGTTTCGTGTCAAAGTTTAAAGTGCGTCAACATGGTATTCTAGAAGTTTTTGATGCGATTTTCCTATAGGAAAAGGAAACAAAATTTAGTAGACTCTCAAGTACTTAATCATGAACAATTACTAGTTCCATAATTTTTTTTTTTTGACGTCTAAGTTTTATAATCTTACAATCTGTGTAAATCACTTTAATTCGTTCTATTTTTACGAGGTTTTGTTTAGCAGCTGTATAGTTTTGAAACTTGAGCAACGGTCTTTGAAATATAGTTTATTGGAAATTAGATTTATATAAATCTTTCTGATTTTAAAAGTAATTTTTTTTTTTTTTTTGTCATCAAGTAAAAGAATATTAAAATTTGTAAATATATTTATTGAATTTTCAAAGAGTGCTGTTATATTTTATAGTATAGTTGATTATGCTGATAAAGTTTTTATTATAACAGTATTATTATTAACTTCAACGTTTATTCATAATATTTGTACAAAATGTATTTTATGTGTTAAGCTGTTAGATTTTTAATGAAAAATCAATAATTTTGATATACAGGTAGATTAACTACGGTTGAATTTAGTGTTTTAACAATTTTGAAATCTTTGTCTACCAATTATCCTCGTAACTAATATTAATATACACATTGGTATCGTGTAGCACCTACCCTAAAAGCCCATTTCGACTCAAGGTCCAACTAGACGCCGACGTGATGAGGAGAAAAGAGTCCAGGAAGACAAGATCTAGATGGGCCGACCTGACGAACTGGGCCTTCCAGCTTGTGGCCCATTAGGGTTAATTGATGTAATTAGGGTTTTGAGCTTGTATTTTCACTATAAATATTCATGTAATTATTCCTTAAAGATATATGAATTTCTTCTGAGTTTTTACCCACATAATCTAAGACCTAAATCTAATTGTTAAGTCTTGATTCAATAGTTGGCGCCGTCTGTGGGGAATACTGCTTGAAGAAGTTTGTGATTTACCTTTGCAGGAAAAACAAAGACAACCAGCAACAATGACCACGGGATTGACCGACAAAACACAGGACGGATCTACCGTCGACCTGACAGGAAAAAAAGACCACGCTGAGAACGCGGCATCTGATCACGAAGAAGAAGCCCCGGAGCTCACCATGCAGGATCTACTAAAACAGATGAAACAACAGCAGGCAGAAACTGCTAAGTTGAGGGCGGAGTTGCAAACCCTAAGAGCACAGCTGGAAGATATCACTGCATCCGCAGAAGGAAGAGACATACGCACGATTACCCGAAACCTGTTCGGGACATCTCACCAAACTCTTCCTACAGGCGGAGATCGATGACACATAGACCATGTCAACACAAACAGGTTCAGGAGCTCGGTCGAAGATACCAAGATGCGGAGCATCCGTGAACAGCTGAAAATCATGAGCTCGCAGGTACACCAGGCCACCAGCTCGGCTCTGGATATCATGCGCGCCATCGAGGAGACTCAACGAACTCCCTTCTCAAGAAAGGTCACCGACATACCAGTTCGGCACTCTGCAAAAGATAGGTTCACAGGATACGACGGTAAGAGCGACCCTGTCCAGTACCTGACAGCCTTTACCATCACCATGGCACGAGCACAATTCTCACCTGAAGAACGAGATGATGGTTTGTGTCAGTTGTTTGTTGAAAATTTGTCAGGTTCGGCTTTAGACTGGTTCTCCCGCCTGGAGCCAGGAACCATCGACACCTTCCAGCAGCTCTCCACCGTATTCGTCAAAAATTACTCAATGTACATCGCAAAGAGAGCATCAACAACCGACCTGTGGAATCTATCCCAACGCGAAGACAAATCACTGAAGGATTTTATTGACAGGTTCAAGGGAATCGTAGCTCGTATCATGATCAACGACGAGGGGGCAATTGCCGCACTATGAAAAGCACTATGGTTTAAGTCAAGGTTCAAAGACGAACTGCTCATCAACCCGCCACAAACGCTCGAAGATGCGCTCCACCGAGCTAATAAATTCATTGAAATTGAAGAAGAACATGCCGCAATGTCTAAAAAGCACCACGGCACTCGTTCTAGCCGAGATAAGGAAGATATCCCCCGCGAACCAAGACAACACTACTCAAGAGATAGGCGACGTGCCACTTATGCAATCACAGACAGCAAGAAACGCGCCGACCAGCCTCCACCGTCCGATAATGACCCATATGCTTACTACGAATTCCATAAACGAACTGGACATAAAACCGAAGATTACCGACATTTGCAAACCATCCTCTTAAGAAAGTTCCAGGAAGGCGAAATCAATACCAGCAGGAACCGGGACAACGATAGACGACGAGGTGGAAACACGTGGTACAATTCATCTACGAAGGACAAAGACAAAGATAAAGCACACCAAGTCAGTACAGTTCAAGAAAAAAGTTTGCATACTAGCGACGATATGGCACCTCCAACCCAAACGAGAGATCGTAGCCCCGAAGACCGAGCTAAGGACAGTTCATTACCCAGACGGCGAGTCAACATAATTATGGGAGGGCTAGTCTCGTGCAACGACTCCGTACGATCTATTCGAAACTCCGAACGATGAGTTGTAACCGCGCAAAAGGAACATACTGACATAGCACTGACCTCCTCACCAATCGAGTTCCGCGACGCTGACCCGAAAGGCCTGAGCCAACCCCACAACGACTTCCTAGTCATCAAGCTCGTCATTGCAAACATGGAGGTAGCAAGAATCCTCATAAATACAGGAAGCTCGGTTGATATCATCTTCAAAAGAACGCTCGATAACATGGGAGTGAACACCGACCTAATCAAGGCAGGTAGCAGGACACTCACGGGATTCAGCGGCAAAACTGTCTCTTCCGCCGGTACAATCAAACTGCCCGTCCAGGCCGGAGGCTCTACTCGAATGGTTAGATTTGTCGTTATGAACAGGACTCGACATTTAACGTGATCCTGGGAACCCCATTGCTTTACTCCATGAAGGCCGCAATATCAACCTATCACCAATGCATCAAGTTCCTTACAGAGAGCGGGACATGGACGATTAGAGGAAATCAACGTGTAGCTCGGACTTGCTTCCTAACAGAGCATCGAAATCGAACATTGCAAGTGTCGGACAGAATGGCGAGCCCAGCGCCGACTTACGACTCCACACCAGAACTAGATAAAATCGAGCAAATTAGTATCTGCACCGAATACCCAGATCGGACCACATGAATTGGAAATGAGCTAGATAAAACCATCAAGACCGAGCTGATCAAGTTACAAAAAAAGAATGCAGGTACCTTCGCCTGGACCATGGACGATATGAAAGGAATCGACCCGTCAATCACCTGTCACGAACTGAACGTAGACCCAATCTACAAACCGATAAAGCAGAAACGCCGCAAACTCGAAACAGAACAATCACAAGCAGTTAATGACGAAGTAGAAAAACTCCTGAAGGCCGGCTCAATTGCTGAAGTGAAGTATCCAGAATGGCTCGCCAATCCTGTTGTGGTTAAGAAGAAGAAGAACGGAAAATGGCGCGTATGCGTCGACTTTACCGACCTCAACAAAGCATGTCCCAAAGACAGCTTCCCCTTACCTCACATAGACAGACTAGTCGAAGCTACAGCAGGCAACGATCTTCTAACGTTTATGGACGCTTTTTCAGGATATAATCAGATCATGATGCACCAAGGAGATCGGGAGAAAACCGCCTTTATCACGGATAGAGGAATCTACTGCTACAAGGTAATGCCTTTCGGGTTAAAAAATGCAGGAGCAACGTACCAACGCCTTGTCAACAAGATGTTCGCGGAAGAGATCGGCAAGTTAATGGAGGTCTATATTGACGATATGCTCGTCAAATCGGCAAGGGCTAATGACCACGTCGGCCATCTGGCGATATGCTTCGAAACACTGAACCTATACGGAATGAAACTTAACCCGGCCAAATGCACTTTCGGGGTCACATCTGGCGAATTTCTAGGTTACGTCGTCACCAAAAGAGAGATCGAAGCAAATCCCAAACAGATCGGAGCTATCCTCAATTTTCCAGCTCCACGAATGAGAAAAAAGTACAAAATCTCACAAGTCGCATTGCCATGCTAAACAGATTCATCTCACGGTCTACCGATAAGAGCTTGCCGTTCTATCAACTACTCAAAGCAAACAAATGTTTCGAGTGGGATGACAAGTGTCAGGTCGCATTCGACGAACTTAAAGCATACCTAACCACACCTCCTGTACTCGCAAAGCCAGAGGACAGCGAAATCCTGTATCTTTACGTTGCAGTATCAGAAGCTGCGGTTAGCGGTGTCCTAGTTAGGGAAAGCCAAGGGGAGCAGAAGCCGATTTTCTACGTCAGCAAGTCACTAAATGGCGCCAAAATGCGATATCCACCGATCGAGAAGATAGCACTAACAGTAGTATCCGCAGCTCGGAAACTACGACCTTACTTCCAGTCGCACACTATCGTTGTACTGAGCATCCAACCACTACGCACCATCCTTCACATCCCGAACCAGTCTGGAAGATTGACCAAGTGGGTNTCGAGCTCAGCAAATAAGACATTGAATATCGGAATCAAACATGTTCAAAAGCTCAAGTTCTTGCAGATTTTGCTGCAGAAATACCCCCCGAGGCGCAGGTCACACCCCCACCAAGCATATGGAAGCTTTACGTAGACGGTTCACGAAGAAAACAAGGATCAGGTGCAGGTGTTAGACTCAAATATCA
>OVBE01000073.1:0-18211 GCA_900406425.1 Iberis pinnata | reverse complement strand
GAAGCCTTACTGGCAGGTCTACGACTAGCAAAGAACCTCGGTGCTTCACGAATACACGCTTTATGCGACTCTCAACTCGTCACTAGCCAATTCAGCGGAGAATACGCAACAAAAAACGAGAGGATGCTGCAATACCATCAAATGGTCCAAGAACTGGCCAGCTGCTTTTAAAGTTTCGAGTTAACCAAGATCCCACGAAACGAAAACACGCTCGCCGATACCCTAGCCAACCTGGCTTCAACAAATGAGCTCGAGATAAAAAGGACTATCCCGGTGGAGTACTTAACCTCACCAAGTATTACCACCGCAATGTCTAACGCCATTGACGAGCTGGTCTCCTTCGAAGCTGAAAGGATCAATACGACACACCCGACTGGCGAACTGAAATCAAGGAACACATCTTCGAAAGAAAAATCCCCGAAGATAAATGGGTAGCTCGGCAACTTCGAGTCAAAACAACAAGATACACTGTCGTAGATGGGTAACTTTACAAGCGGTCCGCATCCGGAGTCCTACTATTATACATCTCGGGGGACGACGTGTAGAAGGTACTAGCCGAACTTCACGAAGGTGCAGGTGGAAGTCACTCGAGTGGACGCTACTTGGCATTACAAATAAAAAAGCACGGACACTATTGCCCCACAATGCTACACGATAGTCAGGAATACACCAAACGATGCAAGATGTGCCAAAGACATGGACCGACTAATCACGCACCTACCGAACCATAAAAAGCATCTGCCAATCCTTATCCATTCATGAAGTGGGGGATGGACATCATCGGACTTTTCCCAAAAGGAACAAATAAGCACAAATTCCTACTAGTTATGACCGACTATTTCACCAAGTGGGTCGAAGCCAAGTCATACACCTCGGTCAAAGCTAAACAGGTACAAGACTTCATCTGGAAAAACATAATATGCCGACATGGCATCCCGTACGAAATCATGACAGATAACGGCACTAACTTTTGTGCAGAAACAGTGCAAACCTTTTTAGACAGGTGGATGGCAAGCCAGCCACAACCTCGACATGCACGTCGATTTATACTAATTATCCATTTATTGTCGATGCTTACAGATGGAAGATCCGACTAAACCACTCTACGCCGAGGTACCCACAAGCGAATGGACAAGCCGAGGCCATCAACAAATCCATCGTCAACAGACTCAAGAAAAGACTCAATGCAAAGAAGGGAAATTGGGTCGCCGAACTGGATGGCGTCTTGTGGTCCTACCGAACCACACCTCGACAATCTACCAATCAAACACCGTTCTCCTTAGCCCACGGTATCGAAGCTTTAGCACCATCTAAAGCAGATGTGTTCAGCCTGCGCCGAAGAACGTTGCCAGAGAACAAAGTAGTTAATAACGATATGCTCCTTGATTCAATTGACGACATCAAAGAAGTCCGAAATAGAGCGCTTTATCGGATACATGCCTACCAGCAAGCAACCAGAAGATACTATAACAAAGGAGTCAAGCAGAGACGATTTGAAGAAGGAGACTTAGTGTTACGGATGACCTACGCAAATACCGCCAAAGTGAATGCCTGAATACTTGGAGCTCGGTGGGAAGGCCCATATGAAGTTTCCAAGGTAGTCAAACCCGGAGTATACGAACTGAAGTCTATGGACGAAAAGCTGACTCCGAACTCCTGGAACGCCACCAAGCTTAAGAAGTTTTATTCTTAGGTTTCCTTTGTACCGTGAACTACGACCTGGCTTGATCCCTGTTTACAGGGTACGTAGGCAACCCACTGGGTGCAACTATTTCACTTAATAAAAATATTTTATTTTCCGAACTATATACCGATCTCTCGAGCCAATCTCTGCGTTTCCTACATAAACGAATGTACCAACTACACCTTTGCAATAAAAACTACAAAATCCGAGTCATAACTCGCACATACCATGTGCAAATACGGGGATGTCGGCGAGATCAAAGTTTTCTCGTCTTGGTTCTAAATACCTTATGTAAAAAAAAGTTGAGGTCCACCTCGCGTACTCCTAAAGATGAGTACTGAACAGGTGCGAAGTCACAATGTTCGGGCTACAGCCCCTATTATGAAAATGCCAAGCTCCGGCTCGCGTACTCCTAAAGCCGAGTATTGGGCGTGTACGAAGTTACAACGTCAAGAGCTTATGTCTCATTTTAGAAAGCCGAGTTCCGACTCGCATACTCCAACCGTGAGTATTGACGAAACTACAGTTTTCGTCCATAGATCAGTTGTCGAATGGACGATCTGCAGGTCGCCTCCTTCGGCCTTTGGTCGAGTGGGTTTTCAGTTCGCACAAGGATTAGAGAAAAGTTTACTTAAAAAAAATAAAGACATAAGTGACAACAAGGTAGACAGCCGATATGTTTGTCACAACCACAACTCATTGCACAGAGTAATTACATGAAACGCACCGAGCTAAAGCTCTATTTTCATTATCAAAAGACGAGTCTTACAATTTTTGTGAAAAACAGTAGCAACGGCCTATCAGATGTGCAAATCTGAAAAAATAACATCCTTTAAAAGTAAAAGCAAGATGCCGACATATCAGGCAGATCCTAATCCCAAGAAAACACGACAGCTACCCCAAAGCAACACAAGAGGTACAAGTCGAGCTGACCCCAATCTTAAGAAAACTGTGAAAGCCGCCCAAAAGGAACAGCTAACCCCTCGGTGTCAAAGGAGTTGCAGGATGGGCCGCGGCAGGGGCGTCTGAGCTCCCCGGAACAGGTTGGATCAAATTTGATCCATGTTCGTTGAATGCAGGTCGGAACTGGAATTCTTCAGGTACGATGTTTGCTATGTCAATAGCATCGTACTTTGCCTTAAGCTCCACCACATCCGCCTCGAGCTTCGCCATAATCTCAGGTGGCACAGAACCACCTTCATCAACTATAAGCCTCACGCAATCCAAAGTCCCTTGAGCTTGAGCATACTCTAGGACAATGGGATCAGCCTTATCCCGGTCCTCCACATGTTTCCTCAGCTTCTCGAGCTTAGTTGCGCATTCAACCTGAGCCTCCCGTCGTGCTAACGCAGCCTCTGCAGCTTGGGAGACTCGAAGCTTTTTCATTTTGACCACATGCAACTTATCAAGGGCACGATAGGCTTCTCGCAGCTTGAGGAAGTCGACACCTGTTTGTTCTCGAATCACTTGCTCCTTGAGAAGTTTCGCCACAACGATAGCACATTTCTCGTTCAGCTCCTCTCTCAAAGCGGCAAGGTCGTTGGTGGCAGATGCCGTAGTGTCACACAACATTCTCTTCAGTGCAGCTACCTGCGTAGTCAGTTGATTGACGGCCTCGACCTGCTTGTCTAGCTTTAGCCGTTTGCTAGCAAGGCGCCGCTTATACTTTTCCACCAGCTTCAATAACTTCTCCAGCTGGCCCTCATCTCCAGCAACAGATTGGAGTTTATTTTCATAAAACGCGACGAGCTCGTTGGTCGCTAGAGTCTGCCATCAATCATATGACGAGTTAGAACTTGTCAGAATAAAAGCAAACAGAATTAAAAACACAGGTATACCTGGCAAGCTTGCCGAGATAACGTTTCATAAACCTTATAGTAGGAACGATCAGACCATTGGCCCCCAGACGATTCACCAAACCGGCACACACTTGTTTATCCTAAACAAACGGTGTGCCCCTATTTGCAAACGAGAAAACCCAGCTTCCTCGTGAGTTGTTTTGCTTCTCAGTTTGGGAGCTTCCTCCCATATCAACCTGACGATTAGCAGTTTCGTCTTCTTCCTCCTCCTCTTCAGCTTGTTCCTCATCATCACCACCTGCTGCATCCTCATCATCACCACCACCTACTGCATCCTCATCACCACCACCTGATCCAAGAAGGTCCGGGAGCTCTTGAGCAAAAATCTCCAAGCTGGGATCCAGGGACTCCACGGACGCGGTCATCTCTCCCAAAATCTGGGAAGTAGTCAGGGTCTCAGTAGGAGCAGGAGGCATAACCAACAGGTCGGCAGTACACACATCTGAAGGAGGAATGTCTAACTGACCCTCCGAAGTTTCTTCTGTTTTCGTTGGTGTTCCCCAATAGGAACACCGGCATCTGTTATTTGTCCCTCAGCAGAGACTTCTCTTCTTGAACCTTGTTCCTCAGTAGGAACAACAGTTGGATTCGGCTCGTCAGCATCCTCGATCACGAGCACTTCTTCTCGAGACTCTCGGTCCTAAGCGGATCGACACCTTTTCTTGCGTGCTAGAGGAGGGCATGAATATCCACTGCCAGCAGAAGCAGACGTTTGATCATGCCTCCTCTTCGAGCTCGAGGCAGACTTCTCAAGGTTCGATATGTAATCGGTGATTGGAGGTGGACGGCCCATTTTCTTTTTCTTAACAGGGCAGGAATTGAGATCCCAACTAGCAGTACAAGGAGTTAAAATTGCAGTTAGACACATTGACGAGCTATAAGACTGGAAGTTACCATATACCCTTACCAACGTTGATAAACGAGATGCTTTCTTCAACGCGAGAACGGCCGAATTGTTTGATGTGGACAGGTCCTGCTTCAAGCAACATTTTGGAGTCCACAAGGAAATTGCCAGGATGCGGGCCGATATTGCAATACAAATCTACAATAAACAAGGAAAGCTGAGTTAGGAACAATTCAAATTTGAATATGCATATATGTTAGCTCGGCTGTCCTAGGTGGTATCTACCAAAGGTCTCGGCCCATTTTCTTCTCAGGATCCTCCCTACATCTCCCATGGATTCTGGAACGATCTTCAGGAAGAAATACTTTGTTTTCCAGGCGTGGATCTTGTCCCCCGTACCGACAGTTATCAATTTA
Source organism: Iberis pinnata (assembly GCA_900406425.1). Classification (NCBI taxonomy): domain Eukaryota; kingdom Viridiplantae; phylum Streptophyta; class Magnoliopsida; order Brassicales; family Brassicaceae; genus Iberis; species Iberis pinnata. Next base: position 13,408 of record OVBE01000073.1, on the reverse strand, counting down.
TATTGCGGCTTGAAGTTAATGTAGACAAAGTCGGTGTTTATTTTTGTCCCCTTCTAAACAATCAGATTGATTGACAACATGTTCTCCACGTACCTAACGCCGAGCTCCACCTGGAATTTCTGGGCATGTGATAGTAGGGCAATCATTTGTCTGATTGAGGGAGTAGACAGCTACGAAATCGCAATCTTCCGTCTAGCACAATATGATATCAGCAACTCCAGCATAGGCAACCAGAGATGACACTTCCTAAACATGGACTCGTATAAACACACATAACCTTGGGGGCAATCCTAGGGTCTTTGATGCGGTTTGGCATTTCGTGGGTGCGAGACCCGTCAAGTCGTCATCTGGAGCAGCCCAGTTGCCTTGGGGAACTCGTTCATCAAGATCCACCTCTACCTCGTCAACGCGCAGGTCGTCGCGAGAAGCAGAGGATTCGGCAAGATTGGCACGAGATGAAGACATAATTACCGAGCTATTTACGTTAACCGACGAGCTGAGTTTCTAGAGAGAGAAAGAAGAGAGAAGGGAGAGCGATTTTTACCCATAAAAGGAATTCTGAAACTATGAAGTGGCAAGGGGGTATTTATACCTTGGAGAGATGGCGGTTACCGAGGCGTGTGATGATTGCGCGTGGGAAACTCAAAGGGCGCGACTCTTTAGCTTCCCCCTACAGAAACGATTCGTTAAAGCCTATGAAGACGATTCGATAAAGTCTATGAAGCATTTAATGCACTTTAGCCGAAATGAACTTTATTCAGAAGATCATTCGCCGATTTACGGTTCCATCGCCGACCTGGGGGGGGACTAGCTGTTGATACCAGGTGTAGCACCTACCCTAAAAGCCCATTTCGACTCAAGGCCTAGCTGGACGCAGACGTGATGAGGAGAAAAGGGCCCAGGAAGACAAGATCTAGATGGGCCGACCTGACGAGTTGGGCCTTCCAGCTCGTGGCCCATTAGGGTTAATTGATGTAATTAGGGTTTTGAGCTTGTATTTTCACTATAAATACTCATGTAATTATTCCTTAAAGATATATGAAATTCTTTTGAGCTTTTACCCACATAATCTAATACCTAAATCTAATTCTTAAGACTTGATTCAACACACATGTAATTAGACCAGTTATTATATATATGTTAGTTATATTATTTAGTTGATATTTTTTTGCAAAGTTTTTATACTATGAGGATTTTTCACTATTGGTGTACATTATTAAGGAAAGATTTTTTGTTTTGTAGTTGTCGTCTATTGTACCATTACATTTCTTATAATTACACTCTAAATAATTATACTTTTTTTCTCTTCTCACATGTGTCAAATTTTTTTATATTTTTACTTTTAATCTTTAGATCCAATTATTTGATAGTATATATTTCAAAACATTAAAAATTATATAAAAATTCGTAATTTTGATACTCTATAAATAGACATTTGTTTTGTTTAATTTGGACACATAAAAATTCGTTTTATTTTTTTATTATCTTTTAATGAAGTCAGTTTCTTAATATTTAAACACGGTTTTAGTATTTTGTGTACACAATTCTAATCCATTTCACGATGTTAATCAAAAATTTTATACGACGTCATGGTCTCGTGTACACGTCATAGTACACATATTGCGTAATTCTTGTGTATATCATATAATCAGCATAGTGTACAAGAAATTGTACACAGACGATATGATCATTATTTACACATATTACATGATCATTGTGTACACATACTAAATAATCATTGTGTAAACAAATATTGTTTACATGATAGTGAACATAAACTGCATTATTATCATTGTTTACATGCAATAATTGGCATCGTGTATTTATGGTAATTAGCATCGTGTACACACACATCATGCACATAACGATGTACACATGGTGCATGATATACAATATTGTACACATACTTTATAATCATTGTGTACTCCGGATAATTAGCATAATGTACATAGATGTTATGAAATATGTCTCTTTTTGTGTAAGAATAATAAAAAAAAGTCTATTTATAGAGTACAAAAATTATAAATTTTGGTATAATTATATTTTTTAAAATATAATTTTTTTATATGGTGGGTTCTTCACATCTACCAACAAAAATCAACACAACTTCTTTTGTCTATTTCTTATAAAAGAAAAATAGTTATTTTTCAACGTAAAATTACACAAATACCTAAAAGTCTCTAAATTGCAAATACTTTGAAAAAATATTGTTGGGGTCAAAAACAGCACGTTCAAGATCAACGTTGTATTACAGTCTAAGCATTCCCAATCAGCGGAATAAACAAACTAAATCCACAATAATTCCGAAAGGCCATAGGAGAGCTTTCGAAAAAATCAAGCAATAATCAGAATCACTAAGCGATCATTTCTGTACTCTTTTGTCCTTAGTCGAGAAGGTTTTCTCCTACTGTGTCTTCCTATCACTAAGATTTTAACGAGGCAAGATGGTCCATCAACGTCCAATATTGGACTAGCATACTTGAAACGAGTGTCTGAAGAATACAAGAAACTTCGACAGATATGCAATCTTCGGACATATATTTAATCCCGAATATCGTTTACGGACAGTGCGAAGCATGCTCAAGTACGAATAATCAAGACGTTTTCAGACATACATTCATCTCGCCGGCTGGCAAGATGAATCGGAAACAATTTATCTTGCCAATTGGAGAGATGAATATGCTCGGAGAATTCGTCTCGCTAGTTGGCGAGATGATTCAGAAATAATTCATCTCGCTAATTGGCGAGATGAATCGGAAACAATTCATCTCGCCAACTGGCAAGATGAATCGGAAAAAATTCATCTTGCCATATGGCGAGATGAATCTGCACAGAGAATTAATCTCACATGTTGGCGAGATGAATCAGAAAAAATTCATAATCTGCCCAGAGAATTCATCTCGCCAGTTGGCAAGATGAATTTGCACAAAAAATTCATCTCGCCAGTTGGCGAGATGAATCATAAACAATTCATCTCTCCAATTGGCGAGATGAATCCGTTCAGAGAATTCATCTCGTCAATTATCATAAATATTTCATCTCGCCAATTGGCTAGATGAATCGGAAAAATTCATCTGCCAATAAAATTCATTCCGAATTTCTAAGATGAATCGTCTCTCGTTTCATTCCGAATTTCCGTTGAGGTTTTACGATAAAACTCATAAAACTTGTTTCTTTCGTACAATGACTTCTTGCGATCTGTGAAAGAGTCTCGAATCATTCCGTATTAATTAGTCACACAAAAAACGATGGTTAACTTAAACACCAATGTTATCGGTGCAATCTTTTCGCGGAGGTTTCAAGCATCATCGCACAAAAGAACGGTTCTCCGATGAGAACCATTAAATTGCCTAAACCATAAAACGTCCCAAAAAGGCCTAAAACACGACAACGGCCAACTTATGATTCCGGACGTGAATCAAACCCAAAGCGCAATGGTCGAAGCTTCTCCTGCAAGCCAAGAAGAAATGGAAGAAATCTAGAAAAGGAAAATTTTCGGAGAAGAATCAATCAAGAAATGAAGATTTCCGCAGAAGGACGGAAGACGAAAAAGAAAGATATATCAATCCTGGAGCCTATATAAGAGAGATGAAGAGAATGTGGACATACACATTCAATTTCTCTGCAACGAAAGACTTAGGGTTTTTAGATAACTTTTTCGTTATTGCTAGTGAGCTGCGACTCAATTAGGTTACTCATAGTCACTGTCGTTAGTTCTAGGATATTCTCCGACTATTCTTACGGCTGAGGCTATTACCCAATTTTAACACGCTCACGAGATTCGAAATAAGATTTCTTTTTCCCTCTTTCGTACTCTTAAGATTCATATTCATATTTACTTGCTCTTGTGTTCTGATCTTTTTACGTTTGACTCACATAAATCTTGGATCTCTGGAAAGTTAGAGTTATCTCCGACTTTCTGTAATTAACTGAAATCAACAGTGCGAATTTCGGTTTTCACATTTTGGAGCTAGAAGGAGGGGCAATGAGATTTCTTTCACGTCAAACCACATGTTGTTCACAAAAAGGTATGTCTTATTCAATAAAAAATTATATCATCTCTTTCAAGGATAAAGCAAAGGCCTCTGAGGCCAACCCTCGTAACGATGTCCTCGTTATCTAGTTAATGATATATGATATCAATGTCGCAAGAGTGTTAATCGACATTGGATGCTAAAAAATATCATCTTCAAAAACACTCTCGAAAGAATTAAAATCGGACTCTCTAACATATCAAAGAATTCTATCCCGCTGGTAGGGTTCTCCAGAGACACCATAATGACTCTCGGCTTGATTAACATCGCGGTTAAAGCTAGGAGCACCAAGAAAGACGTAGAGTTTCTGGTCGTGGACCGCCCCGCTTCCTATAACGTGATCATGGGTGTCCCGTGGTTAAACTCTATGCAGGCTGTAGCTTCCACGTATCATTATTATCTCAAATTCCTGACTCCCTTCAAAATCGAGTTGATCCAAGGAAATCATAGAATTTCGCCAGTATGCGGAAAAACGCAACGGCAGAAACCATCACCGAAAACAAAAGGCAAAAAAGCTCCGTCTAAAACGCCCCAGAACAAGATCAAACGGAGATCTTCTGGCAATTACAAAGGCCAAGACTTTAGAGGGGAAGTGCAAACCAACCTGCAAACCCGTCATCTCGGTATACTTATACAAATAATTTCCCAAGCATTGCGTTGAGATAAACGCTAACCTCTGCGACCCCATAAAAACGCAACTAATAGCTTGCTTAATAAAAATCTACATACATTCTCATGGATTGCTGAATACATGCCATGGATCGATATCAACTTAACTTGCCATGAACTTAACGTCGACCTAACCTTTAAACTCGTCAAACAGAAAAATCAGAGATTGGGTCCAGAACGTGCCACCGCGATCCACGACAAGGTCGAAAAACTCCTCAAAGTTAGATCAATAACGGATGTCAGGTACCTCGACTGGCTTGCTAATCCAGTGGTGGTTAAAAAGAAAAACAAAAAGTGGCGGGTCTGCATTGACTTTACCGACCTCAATAAAGCATGTCCAAAGGATAGTTTCCCGCTGCCACATATCGACCATCTGGCAGAGGCCACAGCGGGGAACAAGCTATTATCATTTATGGACGCCTTCTCATGCTACAATAAAATCATGATGAATCCTGACGATCGTGAGAAAACCGCTTTCATCGCCGACCGCAGTACTTACTGGTACAAAGTGATGCCGTTCGGCTAAAAAAATGCCAGCGCAACCTATCAATAACTTGTTAATCGTATTTTCTCCGAAGAGCTCAAAATGACTATGAAAGTATACATCGATGACATGCTCGGAAAATCCCTCGAAGAACATAACCATATCGCTGATCTGCAAAGATGCTTCAAAAACTTAAACCGTCATAACTTGAAACTAAACCTAGCAAAATACATATTCACCATGGCATCAGGGGAGTTCCTCCAAAATCTTGTCACATACCAAGGGATTGAAGATAACCCAAAGAAAATTACTGCGCTGATCGAAATGGCTTCCCCGAAAAACAAGCGAGAAGTGCAGAGATTAATCGGCATAATAGATGCGCTTAATCATTTTATCTCCCGAGAAATAGACAAATGCCTCCATTTCTGCGATATTCTGGATGGGAATAAAATGTTTGAATGATCAGAACAATGCGAGAAAGCCTTCCAACAATTAAAGTACTACATGTCCACACCTCCAGCCCTCGTAAAACCAGTCATCGGAGAACCCCTATTCCTATACATTGCAGTGTCGAGAAGAGCCGTAAGCGGCATCCATATCAGAAAAACATGGCAAGCAAAAGCCAATATTTTACGTAAGTAAAACCCTGCTAGATGCCGAGACACGCTACCCGCTTATGGAAAAATTGGCACTCGCCATAGTGATGTCGACACGGAAACTAAGGTCATATTTCCAATCACATACAATAATCGTCATCACGTCATTCCCATTACGAACAATCTTGTACAACCCTAGTCAATCGGGCAGACTAGCAAAATGGGTAATCGAGCTAAGCGAATATGATATGAATATTGGAAAAAGACTTGTACGAAATCGCAGGTCCTTGCCGATTTCTTGGTAGAACTCCTGACGAACTAGGAACACGAATCGGTCTGGACCCTCCACGTGGAAAGATCTTCGTCCAAACAGGGTTCATGAGTCGGGATCCGACTCACATCGCCAACCGGAGAAAAATAGTTATCTTTCAACATAAAAGTACACAAGTAGCTAAAACTCTCTAAAATGCAAATACTATGTAAAAATATTGTTGGGGTCAAAAATAGCATGCTCGGGATCAACGTCCAAGAAATACGAAACAATATAAGCATTCCCAATCAGCAAAATAAACAAGCTAAATACACGATACTTCCAAAACGCCATAGGAGGTACGCTTCAGAAAAGATCAAGCAATAATCTTAAAATCGCTAAGCGATCATCTCCGTACTCTTTTGTCATTATTCGAGAAGGTTTTATCCCACTGAGTTTTCTTATCACTAAGGTTTAAACGAGGCAAGATGGTCCGCCCGCATCCAATGTTGGACTAGAATACTTGAAAAGAGTGTTCGAAGAATACGAGAAACCTCGACAGATACGCATTCTTTAGATATACGTTTTAATCCCGAATATTTCTTACAGACTGCGCGGAGCATGCTCAAGTACGAATAATCGCGACGTTTTCGGATATACATTCATCTCGCTAGTTGGCGAAATGAATCAGAGACAATTCATCTCGCCAACTGGCGAGATGAATATGCCTAGAAATTCATCTCGCCAATTGACGAGATGAATCTGCCTAGATAATTCATCTCGCTAGTTGGTGAAATGAACCTGCCTTGAGAATTCATCTCGCCAGTTGGCGAGATGAATCAGAAACAATTCATCTCTCCAACTGGCGAGATGAATCTGCCTAGAAAATTCATCTCGCCAGTTAGCGAGATAAATCGCACACGCTTCGAATTGCTCGGGACAAATCGTCTCTCGTTTCATTCCAAATTTTCGTTGAGGTTTTACGATAAAACTCGTAAAACTTGTTCCTTTTGTACGATGACTTCTTGCGATTTGCGAGAGAGTCTCAAAATCGTTCTGTATTAATCAATCACAAAAAACAGTGACGGTTAACTTAAACGTTGTTGTTATCAGTGCAATCTTTTCGTGGAGGTTTCGATCGCATCATCACACAAAAGCTCGGTGCTCCGACGAGAATCGTAAAAATTGCATAAACCGTAAAACAGCCCAACATGGCCTGAAACAGGACAATGGCCCACTTACAATTTTAGACCAGCCCAAAGCATAATGATAATCGAAGCTTTTCATGCAAGCCAAGAAGAAATGAAAGAAATACATAAAATGAAAATTTTCGGAGAAGAATCAATCAAGAAAGGAAGATTTTCGCAGAAGGACGGAAGACGAAAAAGGAAGATGGATCAATCCTGGAGCCTATATAAGAGAAATGAAGAGAATAGGCATAGACACGTTCAGTATCTCCGCACAAAAATACTTAGGGGTTTTAGATTACTTTTATGTTCTTGCTAGTGAGCTGCGACTCAATTAGGTTACTCACAGTCTCTGTCGTTAGTTCTAGGATACTCTTCGACTGTTGTTACGACTGAGGCTATTACCCTATTGTAACACGCTCACCATATTCAAAATAAGATTTCTTTTTCCCTCTTTCGTACTCTTAAGATTCGTATTCATATTTACTTACTCTCGTGCTATGATTTTCTTACGTTTGACTCACATAAATCCGGGATCTCTGGAAAATTAGAGCTATCTCTGACTTTCCGTAACTAACGGAAATCGACGGTGCGAATTTTGGTGCCCAACTATAATGCAACTGAACCAATATTTTTTTGTCAATAGTATTATATTATTTTAGAGAATACAACCCACTAAGAGGTACAAAGGATCCTACTACAAAGAAAATAGAAACCTACAAAGGGTAGAGGACCTCAAAAAAGAGATAATGAAAGTTTCCTAAAGAACTCCCGAAGGAGAACGTAGTCTAGAAAAATGTAAACTACTGATAATAAGATTTCTCTGTGTTAATTCCTTATCCACAACATTATCACGTCATTGTAGCATAGAACGTGTCAATCCAATCAGGTGTAATGCTAACAATCAGAATGCAATTAGAACTAATGATTCAAGTCAAATATGAAAATGGGGGTTGCTAACAAGTCCTAAGTGAAACAAAACATGCAAGAACTAAAACGGAAGCAAAAGGGAAACATGCTTAAGTAAAAAGGGTGAATGGCAAGTGAAGTAAAAACATAGGAAATAAAAGAGTGAAAAGGATGCAATCAAAGAAAGAGTCCCTAAGGATGGGGTAATTGGGTAGTGTTCCTCCTCAAACTCCATAAGTGTCTAACATACCTCAACAATGAGCTAATCCCTAGATGATAGATTCATAAGCAATCAAATGCAATTCCTTGGCAAATGAAATCAAACTAGATAATATCCAGACCTAACTTCCGTTAGCGGGAGTATACCTAATAGGAATTATGAACCATCTACCTAAGCCAATAAGCCTTCCAAACACCTAATTCTTTAGGCTGAGATGCATATCCTAAGCATCTAATCCCTTAGGAGGGGATGCAAATCTCTAAAATTCACCTAGATCAGGAACTTCATTGAACACTTTTCGGGTGCTGAAGTGCCTAAGATCGGATCTAAACGGGTTAGGTTGAAATGAGCATTAAACGCAATGGAACAGAAGGGAGCTATTAAACCATACAGCTTAGACACCTAGGAGGAACAAGAAAACAACACTACTCTATCCCTATCTCAAGGAACCTAAGTCTCTACTCACAAAGCATGAAGGGTGCAAAATTAGAAGCACATGAAGACATATCTATTAAAGAAAACATTTTAGGTCTAAGGTCAACAACTAAGAATATACTTTATAAAATCCTAAAACAGAAGAAGAAGACAAAAGCGAACAAAAATGCAGAAGATGAAGATCTAAAACATCAAGAACATCAACCCAAAAAATAAGAACTTCAATGGAACGGTAAACAAAACAGAGAAAATGATCAAAACTAAAAACAAGATTAAAAGCTTCAATACTTAAATCAACATGCACCAGATGGTTCACAGCCCTAATATATGCATGAAAATAAAGAAAAACAGAAAATTAACATAAGCTTAAAAGAAATCTGGGTTTGAAATGAAGAACACTAAGAACAAAAGAGAGAAAACATAAACCTAAGACAAAACCTAAAAATGACAAAAACCTAAAACATAAACCTAAAATATAAACCTAAGACATAAACCTAAAAATGTGTAGGCACCTTGGAGATTGGGGGTGTTTTAACATACACCCTATTCAATTTGGGGGCCACGCATAGTTTTGTGAGCTGATAACAGGATTATTTTATGTCAATTCCTTATCCACAACGTTGTCATGTCATTGTAGCATAGATAAGGTGTCAATCCAATCAGGTGTGATGCTAACAATCATGATGCAACTGAAGCTAATGATTCAAGTTGAATATGAAAATGGGGTGTTGCTAACAGGTCCTAAGTGAACAAAAGAAGCAGAAAACTAAAACAGAAACAAAGAAAAACATGCATAAGTAAAAAGGGTAAATGGCAAGTGAAGTAAAAACAGAAGAAATGAAAGAGTAAAAAGGTGCAATCAAAGAAAGAGTTCCTAAGGATGGGGTAATTTAGTAGTGCTCCTCCTTAAACTTCCTAAGTGTCTAACATACCTTAAACAATGAGCTAACCCTAGACGATAGATTCATAAGCAATCAAATCCAATTCCTTGACAGATGAAATCAAACTAGGTAGTATCCAGACCTAAGGATCTGCATACCTAATAGGCATTACGAACCAATCTACCTAAGCCAATAAGCCTCCCAAACACCTAATTCCTTAGGCTAAGATGCAGATCCTAAGCATCTAATTCCTTAGGAGGGGGTGCAAATCTCTGAAATCACCATGATCAAGCACTTCATTGAACACTTTTCGGGTGCTGAAATGCCTAAGTTCAGATCTCAACGGGTCAGGTCGAAATGAGCATTAAGCACAATGAAACATAAGGGAACTATTTAACTATAAAGCTTAGATACCTAGGAGGAACAAGGAAACAACACTACCTTATCCCATCCCCAAGGAACCTAAGTCAACACTCACAAAGCATGAAGGATGCAAAATCGGAGAAACATGAAGACATAGCTACTAAGGAAAACATTTAGATCTAGGGTCAACAACAAAGAACAGACTTTATAAAACCCTAAAACTAGAGAAGAAGTCAAAAACGAACAAAGATGCAGAAGATGAAGATCTAAAACGTCAAGAACACCAACCCATAAAATAAGAACTTCAATGGAACAATAGCTAAAAACAGAGGAAAATGATTAACTAAAAACGAGATTAAAAGCTTCAAAACTTAAATCAACATGCACTAGATAGTTCACAGCCCTAATCTATGCAGGAAAATAAAGAAAAATAGAAGATTAACATAAACTTAAAAGAAATATGGGTTTTGAAATGAAGAAAACTAAGAATAAAAGAGAGAAAATGTAAACCTAAGACAAAACCTAAAAATGGCAAAAGAAAAAAAGACTGCCCCCTCCCCCAAATGGAGGCGTTTAGAGCTTTATATAGTGTTTAGGAAAAGCCCTAAAACGCATAAAGGACAAAAACTAATCATTAAAACGGGTCTTGGGTCAGGTCCATCCTGATTCGAGTTAGTCGGGTCGGAGCATGCTTGGGCTCGAGCTGAGAAGTGCATCTAATCGAGCCATATAGAAAATGGTGTAGAGAGTGATCGAGGTGGCTAAGATAGGTGAAGAAATTGGCCGAGACGAGACATGGTTTGGCTCAATCGCCGGATCGAGCCAAAGTTGGCCTGGCTTGATCGCGAGATCGAGCCGAGAAGGTGCGTGGTCGAGCTAAGGGTGATGGATCGATCCCAGAGTTGAGGTCGAGGCGAAGAGAAGGTGTGGCTCGATCATGGGATTGAGCCAGGCTTTAGGAGATTAAGCCGGACTCAGGGAGTGATCGAGCTGGGCCAAGATGAGAGTTTGGGGATCGAGCCAAAAGGCTGAGGTGCTCGAGCTAAAGGGTCGAGGTGCCGATCGAATACGCGTGATAGAGCCGGGCTTTTGGGTTGGATCGAGCCGAAGTTAGCTTGGCTCGATGGTTGGGCTGAGTCCTGCCTTGAACTGTGTTTGAGCTGGTTCCTTTTAATGCATTTCCCTTTACTTCTCCAAATTCGCAACAATCATCCTAAAAGCTCTTGAAAGTCCTGAAAAATCTCCAAAATGCATGTATATGCGAATGCTAATGCAAAACTTCCTAAAATATGCAAACTTGCCAATAACCTATAAATGCAACGTATGTTTAACCAAAAGACTCTAAAATGATATTGAATGACTTCTAAAATCCATAAAAATACAGAGACATCAACTACCAGACTTAATGCTATCTTCTAAATCCCATAGAATCAATCTAAGATTGAAGGATAGAGTAGCACGATATGTGCCCCAAAAGAAGTTGAAACCTAAAACTAATACAATCCTAAAGACGACTAAGATAACAAAGTAAGTACATAGAGTGGCATTTAATATACAGATGGAAACATAGGCCCATTCCAAAATAAAAGTGGGCCAAAGATAATAGTAAAAGACCAGACCGAAGCCCATTAGAGATGAGTTTGTCTTAAGACATCTCGCATACCAACCGCCGCCGACCACCAAATACCAAGGTTCTAGAGATCTAGTAAACCAGACCATTGTCCACATTCCACCTTTGGCAACAAAGTTGGAGCAAAAAGGCTAAGAAAAAAAATCTCCCAAAGGAGAGTCGGTCACCAAAAACCTTTCCTATCAGTCTAGATCTGAGCAACCAAAGACTCCAACGAATCATCCAAAATCGGTAAACATTTACGCTGGCGAAGCCCCTTCTACTATCTCGCCGCATGCACCAAAATATGTGACGAAAAAGCCACGCCATGAACCTGTAAAAAAAAAAAGAGAACGAAGCAGACATGTTAAGAGACGGTGAATCGGCATAAGAGAAGGAGTTTGCAAAACCCAGATGAAGCCAAGTCGGTGACATCGTCTGAGAGAGATCGCTACAGAACAATGAAAAAAACCGAGTAGGGAGAGAGCCAATTGAAATAAACGAAAGAAAAACTAAAAGAGTGGGACCGCTGAGCGCCGATAGAAAAACCAGACACCAGTGGCAAAGATGGCAGTGAAATGATCGACTCAGTCGGCAAAGAGCGAGTTCTGTAAATATATATCTCTTGTTGTTTACTTGACTCGAGAGGTTGCAATTGAACTAATATAATTTGTATAGTTTTGAACAAATTATTCACGGTTAGTACCATAATAGCTATTGAAAAGACAAATAAAGGTCGGAAGAATGTTCGGACAGAGGTGTCGGTTTATAGAGACGTAGGCCAACATTATCGCAGGTCCTTTGGGTCGTCCTTGGGCCTTTTTCATTTTTTAAAAATCGAAAATGTTGGATTAATGTTAAGGACGACCCAAAATAAGGACGTCCTTATTTGGGTCCAGAAGTGTTGTTGCGTAGAAAAAAAAAAGAAACCCTTTTCGAGACGATTCGAGTGTCCGACGTTTGGAGTGAAGGTTGCGGCGATTGTATCAGCGATTGGAGCGTGGTGGCCGGCGTTCAGCTTCTGTTCAACCGGAATCCATCTGCTAAAAGTTAAGTCCCTCTATCTTCCTTCTTGCATGCGACTCAACAAGAAAATAGGTTGTTTTGCTAGGGTTTTTGATTTCTGATTTTGGAATCTGAATCGATTTAAATGAGTGTATGATTTTTGGTTTCTGAATCGATTGGTAATGCTTTCTGAAACGATATGAAGTTGTGTTTGTGACTCAAAATTTGATTTTTGATTTTGGTATATGAATCGATTTAAAGTTGTGTTTCTGAAAAATTTTCATTTTGGTTTCTGAATCGATTTAATCCAAACTATGATTTTTGGTTTCTGAATCGATTGGAATTGGTATATGAATCGATTGGTATTGGTATATGATTTTTGGTATATGAATCGATTTACAGTTTCTGAAAATATGAAAAAACAGATGGATGAACTGTTTAATGTTATTGTTTCTGAAATTTTTTGATTTTGGTTTTTGAATCGTTATAAAGTTGTGTGTGATTTGTTAAGTATATGAATCGATTAAAAGTTTCTAAAAATATGAACAAACAGATGGATGAACAGCTTAATCTTATTGTTTCTGAAAATTTTTGAATTTGGTTTCTGAATCTATTTCAATCAGACTATGATTTGTGAAAATAAGTTAGTCAAATATGTGTGTCATTTGTGACTGAGTAAAATAAAAAGAGTCCTAATTCTAAAATAAAAAATCTTAGATAGATTTGTAAAAATCTATCTTCCTCTGTTCAAGTTTAAAAACAGAGT
>OVBE01000072.1:0-71500 GCA_900406425.1 Iberis pinnata | reverse complement strand
AATGAAGACACCCCTCATCAAAAACCCAATCATAGACCTGGATTTGAGAGTCAGCAGCCTTATAGACAGACCAGCAAGAAACTGGAACTTTGACAAACTTAATGATCTCTTTTACCAAGAGGACATAGAGCTCATAACTGCAGTGAGACCAGTTCCAAGCTCTGAAGATTTCTGGATATGGCAACATACCAAAAGTGGTAACTACCTGGTGAAATCTGGATACTGGCTAGCCTATAACACCCACAAGAATGATCTCTTACACCAAGCCTCTTGCCAACCATCCCTGAATGAGATCAAGCTTCAAATATGGAATTGCCCAGCCCCCACTAAAATCAAGGTTTTCATATGGAAAGCAGTAAACAATGCAATTCCAGTGGCAGATTTACTCCAAAAGAGAGGACTGAGAGTGGATAATACTTGCCAAACGTGTGGCGAACCAGGAGAATCACCTAACCATGTTATCTTCTCCTGCTCCTTTGCAAGGCAAATCTGGGCAATGACTGATATCCCTCACCCTCAAGATGGCTTCCATGTTTCTGCATTCTTTGTTAACCTATATTACCTTATAGCAGCAAGGAAGAACTTCAGTATTCCTCTCCTGACCAGGAACCTCTTCCCTTGGGTTATTTGGTTTTTGTGGAAAAGACGCAACTGCCTTGTGTTTAAAGGCAAAGTATTTGCTCCTCAAGAGTTTCTCGCAAAGATCAAAACAGAAGCTGATTTATGGTCAAACGCGCAACAAGCTCATCAGGCTTCATCACAAGCCCACACAGCTAACCGAGAATCCATGTGGTTGCCCCCTTCGGATCGATGGTTTAAGTGTAACATTGCAGCTTCATGGTTGAAACATGGGAAGAGAAGTGGTGCGGCATGGATTCTAAGAGATTCACAGGGGAACTACTTACTGCATAGTCGTAGAGCCTTCTCCAATGTTAACTCCAAGGATTATAGTCAATCACTAGCAGTTATATGGGGAGTTCAAAGCATGGTAGACCTTAGGTTGAACAATATAATCTTTGCCTTTGGCCCAAAAGACTTAATTGGAGCGGTAGTTCGTCCTCCTGACTGGCCGGCTTTAAAGGCGACAGCATCTGAGATCATTCTAAATCTCAATTTGATTCAAAAATGGCGATGTGAATTTGCTCCGGTGCATTCGAACAAGGAGGCAACTCTTATTAGCCAAAGTGTTACTAACGAGGGCAGATTTCAATCCTACTTGGCTTCAGGATGCCCGTCGTGGGTCCTTAATCACTTGGCTTCTTAGAGTGGTCTCAATGTTCTTTGCTAGAGCCCTCAGTCTCTGTTTTTACTCTGTTTTGGCTAACCACCCTTATTGGCTGTTATGTTTTTTTTTATCTTTCATTGGCTATTAAACTCTTTTGTAACTACCCTTTTCGGTTATTACTACAAATTTGACAAAAAAAATATATGAACCCTCATGGACCCAAAACAAGTGACTCCGATTTCGTAATCTGTAACATGAAATAATATATAAAAAGACAAACTAAACTCTAATAGTGTGAACCAACTTTTCAAACTTTTTATATTCATTTTTTTATTTGAAACTTAAATGTTTTTTTTCAACCACATATTTTTTAATTAGTAAAATTTTCTTGATTAGTTTTAGGAAAATAAACCTAAAAACATATTCAACATGTAAAATTTCGCATAACAAATGTTTTTATTACATGATAGCAGAATGAAATAAAATTGTAAAAAAAAAAAAAACAAGTATGTAAAGACTCAACTATGAGCTTTTAATTATGTGCCATATGTTTCGAACTCTGTATATTCTAACCTATGTAAAATACTACTTTTGTTTTCGAATAGTTGATGTTTTGTATTTTTCATGCATATTAGTAAAACTAAATTTTATTTTTCTAACTTTTATTTATTGGTTTAATAATACTAAATATCATATATGTCCTTTCATTATTGGTTAAAAATAAAAATAAAAATAATAGTTGTGAAGTGCGATTTCCAATACCATAAATATATATTATCTTTAATCTAAAACATTAAGTATTGTGGAACAAAGAAAAAAGGCGAAAACACCATCCTTTTAAAAATGGAAGAAATATATATTTTGTATTTAACAACAGAGTTAATATGTATTTCTATATGTTTTTCTATGTAAATTCATATTATCTTTTAAATTTATTTGAACCTTGTTAGTGCAATGGGAGATTAGGATTTATTCTTAATTGACCAAGTAATCTTGTATGAAGATTTTGTAGAGTTTCTGATTGATTTAAATTTATTAGAATGTTTTTCACAAACAAAAATAAGTAATGATATTAGCAAAATAAGATGTTTTTGTTAAGGCTGGTTATATATATATATATATATATATGAAAAAACCTTAAAAATACTCGAACTCTTTAATTTTTGTCCGTTTAATAAACGATTTTGTTTCGTTGCTATATTAATTCTCATACTTTCATTCGTTGCCATTTTAAATCCCAAACAATTTAAAATCGTAATTTTCTCAAATTTCCATTAGTCAACTTAATAGATCTATTAGTCAACTTATTGTTAAAAAAAAGAAAAAAAAAGAAAAAAAAGAAAAAAGAAAAAATCTTTCCCATCGTGTCTTTCATCTTCTTCTTTGTCTCTTTCGTCTTCTTCATCTTTTTTCATCTTCTTCTGGGAAATCATGGCTTTTCTGGGAAATTTCTGGACTTTTGATGCGTTCTACTTTTATTCTACTATAATTTTGTTCCCTTTTTCACAAACCCTAACTCTAAATTCCCAAATTGGGTAGTAATTGCTCCAAATGTTACTTATCTTTGAAATTACAAAATCTACTTGAAGTTGTGGCTCTTGTTCCGGTGATAAGAACAATCCTCGAATATGGGAAAACATTGCAGTAAAGGGACAAGCTAAGAGTATTCTGATTATTTTTCTATTTTGCAAAGTTTCACAAAAAATAGATTTAGAATTTTTTATTTTATTTTACTTTCGTTTGAAATTTTTGTAATAGAGGTGATGAAATGATTAAGAGATAAGAAATTCGAAAAGATGAAGAAGATGAAAAAGATGAAAGAGGCGAAGAAGAAGATGAAAGAGAAGAGAGGAGAGATTTTTTTGTTAGTAAGTTGACTAACAGATCTGTTAAGTCTACTAACGGAAATTTGAGAAAATTACGATTATAAATTGTTTGGGATTTAAAATGGCAACAGATGAAAGTATGAGAATTAATATGGCAACGAAACAAATTCGTGTATTAAACGGACAAAAATTAAAGAGTTCGAGTATTTTTAAGATTTTTTCTCATATATATATATATATATATGTATATATTTATGTTTCTAGCCTTTGTTTAAAAGTTTGATTTTTTTTCTTTCTCTTTTGTATTGTATATGTAATCAGCTTTTTTTGCAGTGTAGACTATCTAGACTTAGATGTCGACATGAAAGAAAGAATATGGGACATTAATTTACGTAACAAATTATATTTTAATTCAAGATCCAAGACTCAAAACTCTTTTAACCGAAAGAAAGAAAGACAAAAGTGACGGTACTCAAATGCAAGAATATGAAGTCCCCTCATGCATTCTTGATCATTCATGATAACATTTCTAGAAGGTTATATTTTATACGATTGCGTCTAAAGTTGTTCAAAATTATGTATACTTTTACGTTTATTTTTTAAATTTTGTACCAGTAAAAATTCTAACTGTTATTACACTATTAATTTTATACTTTTTGTAATTTATGTTTTTAATAATTTTTTGTTTTATTAAAATTTTATATATACCATTTTTCCACGATTTTGTAAGATTTTTAGAATCCTAGTTAACAGTGTTAAAGAATATAAAAAGAAAATAAAGAGACAAATATATTTTCTTAAATGGGTTAAACAAGTCAAAAAGCTTGCCATAACTTTTGTTATAGATCTGTCTCGTGAAGCTTTAATTGAACAAATGTGGAATATCTTGAGAGAATCTATTGAAGACATGAAAGGCAACAAGTTCAAAGATTGCCCCAATTGCGGTAAAATGGATCATGTCAAACTCGTGTTTGGACCGACCTGTGGTTTTGGGATAAATCATTACACCTAATTTGATATATACTCAAAAATTTAAAAACATTCAACAAAAACAAATTGATCATGTCCTTGTCAAGTAATTAGAGTTTATTTTTATACATCTCTCTATTCAAATTTGTTTGAAGCAATTGTGTTACTCCACCATATAATAAGAACTATGAATCGAATTTGATAATTCTAAAATTGTTAACAAAGAATAATTAAATCAATTGTATAGTTGTTTCTTTAAAACATTTATGGGTTTTGACGATACATCCATTAACATTTCCCTTTTCGCATATACATTAATATTTTATGATTTTTTTTAATATAATACTGCTTTCATTAATCTTCTCTAACGAACACAAAATACAGATAAAAAACGCTTTGAAGCAAAAATGATAGGAGTGATGAACTTTAAGATGTTGGTGTGCTGTCGAAAAATTGAAACCATGTGTGAAGGTAACTTGTATCACTGTGTTGCGTCGAAGATGAAGCTGTTATGGTTAAATTGCATTTGTGGAGTCTTTCAAGTTTTTCTAAACCGATGAGTTTGGTTTTGACTATGCAATGAATCTCTTTTATGATTTGATTAGTTGTCTTAGAAGTAGATGTGTGCAGTCGGTTGTTTCGTTCTGATTAAATAGCACAGAAACCAGTTTGGACGATTAACTTGGCTATAATCTTTATCTTCGTTGAAATTTGAATAAGGAATGTTGCAAGGGCAATGATGGCGTTGTTTACGGTTGGTGGAAATGTGTTTGGATATGGAAACAATCCTGTCCATAGGCCATGCGAGAAAGAACAATAGAAAAATATATGATCTCTTGATTTCGGTGAGGTGAAGCAAATGAGGCATTCACTTGGAACAGTTTGTCCCCATCCAATGAGTTTATCTCTTGTTATGAGTATGTCCTTATAAATGAGCCAAGAAAAGAACGCATGCTTCGAAATTCGTTGATTGAACCAGACTTGCTTGAACCATGGAACTATCGGAGAGGCCAGCTAAAGTGCAAGTATGGTCGTACGATATGAGAAGGAAAATGGAGAATTTGTAGGAGAGGCACACTATATAGATTCTTCTGGTGTTGAAGGTGTTAGTGTTTGGGGTTCTGTTGGTAAGCATTCCCGTAGTAGACTTAAGCATTTGTTCCTGGACCTAGGCAATAACCAAGAACCATTACAAATAACTTGCGGTATAGTAAAATTTGAGCCAATACCTCAGAACCTAACACCATGATCTCCAATAATGTCAATCAATGGTCCTAGGTCCGTCCAATCATCATGCCAAAATTGTGCCGAGGTTCCCGAGTTAATTGCACAAGATAAGAACGGTCTTGCTAGAGGAAAGATCTTCATCAGCCTACGCCAAATCCAGCTGCCAAATTTGTTGAAATCTGCTTCCCAAAAAAGTTTGTCTTTGATTAAATTTTGTTTTACCCACGATACCCACTATGAACCACTTCGAGAGAGGAAAATCCAAATCAATTGAGGCCATAAACTTTTGAAGACAGCTCAATGTTGATAAGTCCAACTCCTCCTTCTTTCTTAGGAGTACAAATAGATGACCAAACTACTTTGGCTCCTCTAGATGCAGATGGTACTCCTTTCCATAGAAAGAATGTGCAAATCTTGTTAATGGTTTTGCGGTAAGCTTTTGATAAGGAAAAGACAGAGGACCAAAATTCACCATTCCCATTAACGTTGATTGTATTAAATGGATTCTCCTTGCGAATGAAATCCTTGTTGCTAGCCAAAAGTTGATTCATTTTTTTATTTTTTTTCCCAAGATAGGGGAATAATCTTGTTCTTTCATCTTATGAGGAAGGAGAAAAATACCAAGATATATAACCGGTAACTATCCATGAGATAGTAATTTCCTTACCGCCATATCGTGGGTGAGTGATGGGTTATTACCATCCAGAAACGAGATTGAATTTTGTAGATTTAAATCAAGATCAGATCCACAATAAAATTGTTTGAGAATATCCAGAATATCATCAAGCGAGGGTGAGGATCCGTCAAAGAAAATGAGTAAGTTTTCTGCGAAGCTTAAGTGGAACTAAAGGGTCCAAGGCATGTGGATGCGGTGAGAAGACTCCAGAGGCTGCTTTTAAATCCAGTTCTTTAAAGATAATGTCCATGGCAAGCACAATCAATGAGGATGAAATTGGGTCTCCTTGTCGGAGTCCTTTTTCACCTGAAAAATAACCAACTAGTTCACCATTTAGAGCTATTGAGTAATTAGGGGATGTGATACATTCCTCAATCCATGTAATAAACATTGGTGGAAGACATAAAGCCTTGAGAATGTTTAATAAGAAAGTCAATCCACATTATCATAAGCCTTCATCAAGTCAATTTGAAGACATCCTCTCTTCATCGTCGAATGTGAGTTAAAACCAAAGACTAATTCTGACGCAAGTAAAACATTTTTGCAAAGAAGACGAACCTTGACGAAGCTCACTTGGTTGCTTTGGACAGCCTGCAAGACTAGTTCTTGGAGGCGATGTGAGATGATTCGTACAATGACCTTATAAGTTGTGTTACAACATGATATGGGTCAAAATTCGGATATAAATTATGTTATGAGGACTTAGTAATAAGAGAAATTGACGGGGCGTTTGCTTGTTTCAAGGGAGGTGGTTGTTGAAGAAATCCATGATAGCTTCACAAAAGTTGGATCTAGTGATTTTCCAAATTTTCTTAAAGAATGCATATGTGAATCCATCGGGACACGAAGCTTTGTTGGGTAGAAGAGAGAAGACATATGATTTGATTTCTTCAAGGGTTAACATTCTTGAGAGTATAAAGGTAAGAGAATATGAGAAACGAAATGAGTAGAGAGATTGTAATCGTTCTACTGTGTAAGGCTGAAGCTGGCTATTTCTTGTATCAAGAAAATCCTTGTAGTAGTTGACTACACTTCGCTTCATTTGTATTGTATACGATCACCCGCCGAGTTCTTTAGAAAGAAAATTGCATTATTCAAGATGTTGACTTTTATGGATCAATAAAAGAAACATGTATTTGAGTGTCCTTCATGCAACCACCTAATTCAAGATAATTTTTTGAGAAAACATTCTTATGCAGTTGATAAATGGATCCAAGTTTCTCTCAGTTGTTTTTTAGATGCGAATAAAGATGTTGTAGGAGATGAAAGAAGAAGTTGTTTGTAGATGTTCAAAGGCTTCATTGGGTCTTGCTTGAATATCGCTGTAAGTATTTTTATTCAAGCGCCTGCAAAAAAATTAGTAGCTTTTAGTTGATGATAAAGCTTTGTCATATGAGGGATATTACCTCATTGTAATTCCAATATGGTTGTAATTTGAGATTTGAAATTGTGATGAGTTTAGAAAAAGTTGAAGAAAGTGAAGCGGGTGAGCTTCATGTGGCTAGATGAGGATATAGAAACAAAGCATGGCGCATGGTTAGAGGTACCCGGGGCATCAAACAAAGCATACGATGATGGGAACTTAGACATCCAAGTATCCGAGACTAGAGCCTGATCCAACTTCATGATTGATGGAGCATTGTAGTTGTTAGTTTTCCTGGTGGAGTGGCACCCTCTGGTGGTGATATCAAACAGATTTGCCGAAGTTAAACAATCATGAAATTCATTCAAGACTAATTGAGTCGCTTGAGAGACAACCATTTGGAAGATTTCTTTAGGGGATAGAACTTGATTATAATCTCCAATCAAAAGTCATGGGGAAGTTTCTAAGGGTGGGTAAGATGAGAGACTCCTACTATAGCTCCAAAGAGGTCTTCTTTCAATGGATCTATTCAACACATAGACAAAGATTACTGTAAATCGGGTATTTGACAAAGGATCAAGAACTCCACACACCATCATTTGATCAAATTTATGAAAGATATGCACCAATAACAATGGATGTCATACCACTACAATCCAACCATTTGACACTGTATCTAAATGATTCGATTCAAAACTCCAACTAGGCACAACATGATACATAACTTCTCGAACATTTTCTTGCTTCAAATGCGTTTCCAAAAACTCTCCTATGAGGGGGACGAGAGCGTGTTAGCCAACGTCAAACTTCTACTTGTCTTGATTTTCCATTAAGGCATTTGACATTATAGGAGAAGCAATTCATATTTACAGACAAAAGGGTGAGCCAAAACTCAATAGGATGAAAGAAAGAGATGGGACCCATACGTGGATATATCTCTAGATGAATGAGCTAATGATGATAAAATATCAGTTAAGGAGCAAGATCTAGGATTCCTATTGCTTAATTCCAAAAATTGTTCCTTAATACGTTTACGGGCTTTCTGTTATTGGTTGGCCGAAAGGTGACAAAAAGATTGACCATCTAAGAGAGATTCCCTTAATCTAATGACCTATTGAGCTTTGGATATAATACTTTCTTCTGTTTTAAATTGTGGCGATGTAATGGGAAATTTTTTTGGAGGAGACAATTGCTTACTTGAAGGTTTTGGAGTTGCACGTCTCACAACCCGTGTCCATGATTCCCGAGAATCACTACCTGTTGGAGATTATGGATAACTTTGAGAAGGTGTACGGTTGGTTTTCGTAGCCAAGATAACCACCTTTGAGGAAACATAGTCAATATTTATGGTAACTTCAGGGATATTCGGGGAAGGTGGAACCGGAGGGATAAGTGGTGAAACGGTAGTTTCCGAAGGCACTTATTTAATGACCTTTATATCCGGAGGGGTTAAAGATAAAGTTGATGGGCAGTGAAGTGCTAAATGGCCAAAATCACCACAACAGTCGCATTGTGGAGGTAATCTTAGATACTCAGCGAGAACCATAACTGAATTTCCCTATTTTTCATGGACTCTAAATGTTGAGGGCCTTTTCTTTATGAGGTTTATATTGACCTTAATCTTGGAGACACCATTGGAGTAGGAAGAAAGTCAAGATTTCTCGGTATGAAAAGGTTCTCCAACTCCCGTAGCAACGACGCTAAACCCTCAAGAGAATGTAGTTGCGGTGGAATGTTCCTGAATAATACCCAACTGGAGCATGGGTAAGTTTGATTTGAATGAGATCTGCATAAGGAGCCCGGAAAGACATAAAGAAAGAACAATTCCCCAATTGCGAAAATCCAACTTCAAGAGCCCAAGATCTTATAATTTGTGAGGGAATGTAGATCAGATAGACGGATGGGAAGTATTTGCGAAATTCTGCTTTTGCCTCCCCAAATTGGATTTAGATATGTACAAACTTTAGCTGGAGAAGGTGGATTTTCATGGAAGTGAGCCACCAAATAGTCTTTCCAAATCGGAGTTGCGTTAAGGAAACACCTTCTGGAGCATCTACAATGACCATTCCATCTTCCAAATCATAATGTTCTCCTGTTTTTTAAATATTTTTTAGAGAAAACTTAAAACGCTCAGCCCAAAGGTTTTTGGGTGGAATAGGAGGAGAAAGATTAGGCTGAGCCATCACTGGAGGAGGCAAAGGGGAGCTCTCCAAAGAGGGATCGAGCAGATCTATCGGAGTTGAAAATGTAACTGGAGCGGTGAATGAGATCTCAGTGAAAAATAATAGATCGGGTGGGAGAGAAGGAAGACGAAGAGATCCTTGAGGCAACGATGAGAAGGCAGCTATATCTAAAAGAATTAAAAAAAAAAAATGAAAGAAGAAGTTCTCTATTTTTATGATTTCATGCACAGAAAAACTATTATTTTTTGTTATAAAAAAAGTTTGGAGCTATGAATGATATTGTTACATAGTTAATTCATTAAAATATAAACATGATATCATTTTTGATTGACCAAAAAAACAAACCTTGTTATTTATTTAAAATATTTATATAAGTAAAATAATAAATTTTTTGTTGTCGTCATAGTCTAGCGTTAAATAGTTTTCTCATAATTGAGTTAATGCAATAGATGCAGAGGTGACTACCATTGGATATTTGCAGTAAAATAACCAATTAAATGTACTATTTATACACGTTTTATGTGCTAGATGAGACTAATATATTTCTTAAATTAACTCATGGTCTTTGTCTCCAACATCCAAACTAATTTGATTACAATTAGTTAATTACGTGGACATACCTAATCACAAGCTTGCCAGTCCCACTAGGCTAAGCAAACACTTAAACAATCAATAATTAAGTCCTATTTAAACCAAAAATAAAGTTAGGTGTAAAAACTTTAAATTAATACTAATCAAAAGAACAAAATGGCATATACCTTAAAGATAAAGACAAACTCTTAATTAATAAGGGTTTCATATTGAAGCTTGCTTCATAGGATAATCAAATCGAGATGCATGAAAAATACAATTACTAAACAATTATGACAACTAATCAAATGGTTCTTAACTTCTAATCTATTGTAAACTCTTATTATTTGTTTGTTTACCACAAAAAAAAAAGGTTCTATCATTTGCTCAAAACCAAACTTTTGGTTTTGCCTAAAAAATCAAAACGAATAATATAAAACTTTCCACCTTTTTTTCTTTTTGGTCAACTTTAGTTTATTAATTATAAAACAAACAACCCATTATAGGGCAAGTACAATCCCACACAGGGAAGAGAAAACCCGAAAACCGGGTAGCTGACCTCAAAACGAGGTAATTTGAAACTAAATCTTAAACTAAAGGTCCGAAGACCCACTCCTGCGCAGGGAGGACTCAAGTTAGGTGTGAAACACAACCTAAAGATAACATAATCCCTTAGTCTAAAGTTACGGTTTAAAACCGAAACCTGAAATAGACGCAGGATGGACACCCTAATAGATTGTTTGCCTACACTTAAACAAACTAAGTTGACACTTATTGCTGGATAATTACATACAAAAGGCCCATAACAAAAAAACAGAACTAATGGACCTACTAGACATGCCCAAACCCAGGACCATTATCAAAAAGGATTTATGTTTTCGGCCCAGTTCGCGGCCCAACATTAAAGAAGTCGCCCTAGTACAATGACCAGATCCACCGCCGCCGTTGTCCACCATCACTACCGTCAAGAGTCGAACCAACCACCAACACCAACCCAAACCGGCAAGAGCATGAATGGATCTGCATGTCCAAAAGGACGCCACCCAATGAGGGACAAACCGCCGAACCAGCTGTCGCCAACTGGTTTCGCACCACCAGAGCCACCGTCGGATCAGCCACCACCGAAAAACTCTGAATCCTACATGACTCCAGAAACTCCATCGCCGTTGAGAGTCAGTATCGTGGCAAGAACACCACGAGATGGATCTGCAGAAAACAAATAGAAGAAACGCCCAGACAAATCCAAACTGACATAAACGGAGAAGGGAACGAGACATGCACGGATCAATTGTTGTCGGTGTGACAGAAACGTCGTAAAATGGCTTCAGAAAGAGAAAACAGAGGCTGAGCATAGAGATAGCCGAATAGAAAAAACTAAAAAAGAACAGAAAGTGGGCCGTTGCCGGACACCAGCGGCGATCGGAGTTTGAATTGAAGAAGCTTAGGCGACTTTAGAGAGAGAAAAGCAGTTTTTTTAAGATTATATTATATGCCATCTATAACTTTCCACCTACTTCTCCTAAAAGACATCTAAAATTCTATTCAATATTTCTATATTAAGTAGAGTATAGAATAAGTTCTTCTATAATTTTACATCTTTAAAATGTAATAATCCTATTTTGGAGTAAAAATAAACTTATGCAGTATCGATTAATATTTCGATAAATAATATGTTGATTACTCCATAACCATATATATTATTTATTTTTATAAAATATTTGAAGAAAAAATCAAATTTAAAATGTAATAATTCTATTTTGGAGTAAAAATAGATTTATACATTACTGATTAATATTTTGATAAAATAATGTATTTCAATTTAATTTTTATCAACATTTGGATTATAACAGTTCGATTTAATAGCTAACCATTACACTATTGTAGGTGTGGAGCGACAGAGATTCATTCTCATGTGAAATGCTACTATCTATTTCTAAATGGACTTATGAACACCATTATAACAAAATCAGTTTTACTTTTTAGTTTTTTAATTTAGTTAAATTATTAAACAGTTTATAGAAGTTTTATTCCAGGTAATAAAGTAAGCGTCGGTCGAATCTAATGATGTCTCTCAAATGGAAAAACAACAACAGATTACAATAAATAATCCTCCAATGTCTCTTACAGTCTCTGACTCTCTCTCTCTCTCTCTGCCTCAAAATCAATAATCTCTCTCTCCTCCTCCATCACTCAGATTACATCATCTTAATGTTTTTTCTTAATCTTTTAGGTTTAAGCCAGAGAGAGAGAGAGAAAGAGAAATAATCAAACTTATCTCATAATTTTGATAATTACTCTTTTCAGCTAAAAGTTCAATAAATTTTATTATTTCCGGTAAAGTTTCTTCCTTTAAATCCTCTCTAATTCCAAATCCATATTTACAATATTTCCACTAAGAAAGATCAATTTTTTAAAAAAGTTTGTGAGATTTTAAGATTTTCTCTCTCTAAAATCAAGATGAGAGAGGAAGAAGAGCTTCCGTCGCCGGAGGAGCTAATACCTTTAACACAATCACTAATCACTCCAAATCTCGCCGTCGCTTTCGATCTCCGAAGCTTTAACCACCGTGAAAACAAAGATTCCGATCAAATTCAACCTCAAACCACGCCTAAACAAAAACGACCGCGTTTAGTGTGGACGCCGCAACTTCACAAGCGTTTCGTAGACGCAGTGGCTCATATCGGAATCAAAAACGCTGTTCCTAAAACCATTATGCAACTTATGAGCGTTGATGGTTTAACTAGAGAAAACGTCGCAAGCCATTTGCAAAAATACAGACTTTATCTCAAAAGAATGAAATCCGGCGGCGGATGCGGCGGAGACGGCGGAGGAGGAAGTGTCAGTGAGTCTGATCATCTCTTCGCTAGCTCACCTGTTCCTGCTCATTTCCTCCATCCGGATCATTACATGTCGTCTTTTGTCCCAATCAAGACTCTTCAACATAAAAGTCAGCCGCCTCCGCCACCGCCTATGTTCCTCCACCGGGAAAGTTCCACCGGAAAAGTGGTGGATCAGTCGTTGTTCTTGACTAGGCAGAGTAAGCAACAATTGGTTATTAGACCAGCTTCGTTGCATTTGCATAGTCGAGTAGCTAATTATGTAGAGGATCTTGATTCAAGAGATAAGAAGGTCTTGACTTTGTTTCCAACTCCAAAAGATTAATATAAATAACAATATACTTTTATCTAAATTTAAGATTTTGGTTTCATGGCTTCTTTTTTATTTGTGCAAATTTTTTTTCCATTCAAATGGTAGCAATTACAATACTAATTAGGTATAAATTTATTAAAAAAAGAAAATATCATCTTTACAGGTGGATTTAATCTTATCTCTAGATGTCTTAATGTAGCCAAAATGGACCTTCCATAGCTAGGTAAAATTGGAAAGGACCATATTTGTTAACGCTTTTGGCGATGTCTCTTGCTATGGAGTGTTGGAACTCAAATATGTGAAAATGAATTTTACCAATGTTCCGGCGAGTTCTCCGATGAAGACGTTCACTGGAATAACCGGATTATGAGTGCATCGGTTTACTTGTAACGAGCACTATAATATGGAATATTCATTTGTCAAATTTGAGTGCAGNGTGGTTATTTGTGTTAAAACAGATTGTTGAGTGATTTACTATTCTCTATACACTAACAGAGATAACTCTTGAATTTTCTCTTATCGTCTTTTCATTCAATGATTTTGTATTCATTCATTAGCTTTGGTTTGCATTCATTGTTTTGCAGGTTTCTAGTGCTTTGGTTAAGAAAAATAAAGCGAAAACCGCAACAGAAGAGAATCCATCTCTTGGTCAAAACGACGAACACCTGGCATGCACACCATTTAAGAAGGTTTTGGGTCTCAAGCTGAACTTTCTCAAGCAAAGGAACATCAAGAGGACGTACTAGCGTTAATCAAATCATCAAATGAGATTTATCGTATATGGGAGCCGAGTGGTTTATCATCCAATTCTATTGATTACGACGATGATCAATTTTTAAACAAGGAGGAAACCAATGGGTTAAACTCAGATTCTTCAAGGTCATAACCACTTTTAAACTCGAACTCAAATGCTTTTACAAAGCTTGAAATTAAGAGAAACAAATCTAAAGCGGGAAACAATGAAGTTTGGGAACCTGGTAAATCATTTGTTGTGATTGTTGGAACTCAAATATGTGAAAGTGAATTTTACCAATGTTCCGGCGAGTTCCCCGGTGAAGACGTTCACCGAAATGACCGGATTATGAGTGCATCGATTTCCTTGCAACGAGCACTATAATATGTAATATTCATTTTTCAAATTTGAGTGCATTTTGAATGAGAAATGGAGATGTAAAGAGATCAACTAAACATGCATAAACACAAAAGTGTTGACTTAATGTTGACTAAGCCCATTAAGTGGTTTTTATCCCACATTGCTAGTAGAAACTTTTTCCCACTAGTATATATATGGAAGAGTGCATGTTTATGTTCAATTGGTTTGGGTACACTATGGTGTATTGGTGAGAGATGGGCCACCCACACGCGCGCGCCGCCGCCGCCGACCGACCGACGCGATGCGGGTCTTTGGGAATGTCCCAGTCCTACTCCTNAGTGTGCATGTTTATGTTCAATTGGTTTGGGTACACTATGGTGTATGGGAGAGAGATGGGCCACCCACACGCGCGCCGCCGCCGACACGACGCGGGTCGTTGGGAATGTTCTAGTCCTAGTAGATATATTCTTTTTGGAGAAAATTTCTATGGACTTTTTCTATGGATTTTGGGCCCAAAAATAAATATGTTATCGGTTCGATTTACTAAAAATTAAACCGGACCAGAACTTGAACCAAAATTAATTTCGGATCAAAATTCCTCTCCAACTCGCGTGATGACCAAGTCTATAACGACTCCAGATTTTTCGCCTTGATTCGCTCCGCGAATCTCGGACGCGTTCCGCGCGATCTCAACCGTTACGATCTCAACGCTCCTTTTTAAATTTCTAACTCGTCTCATTCATTCTATAATTTTTACACANCGATTTACTAAAAATTAAACCGGACCAGAACTTGAACCAAAATTAATTTCGGATCAAATTTCCTCTCCAACTCGCGTGATGACCAAGTCTATAACGACTCCAGATTTTTCTCAACGCTCCTCTTTAAATTTCTAACTCGTCTCATTCATTCTGTAATTTTTTACACACAGAAAAAATCCCACAATCTCTCTCGCGTTTCTTCTTCTCTCTAAAACAGTAAGTCTCGAGATTACATCGTTCGTTCTAAGTTCGACATATTCCGTTTTCGAGTGCATTCGAAACGGTCTCCATGCGGTTGTATCCTGGGATTCTTAGATCGCATAGAACCGTGGCACTACGGGAGATTTAAAGAATTAAGGAAAGAGATACCAATCTCGACTCCGCATTCGTTTTATTTCGGTTTTTCAATAGTTTCCGAAAAGTTTTTAAATCGTGTTCCTTAATCCGGTTTTAATCGGTCCTACATGGAGTTGGCAGGAGGGGTTGACGTATGGAAAGAGATTGAGGCGAAGCATTCCCTGACACGACAAATCTTTTGTAGAAGATTCATATACTTTGGCCAAAGAGAGGGATGGGTAATGGTGTCAACTACGCTTCCATAATCGGACCAAACTTCAATAACACTCAAGCGTATGTTGTACGCGAAAGTCGGACAAACTTGTGAAGGCTCAAAGAATACAACGAAGTTCCGCTTCGAATCTACTGCGTGTTGGTTGAAAAGCATCCCTTGCATGATAGGAAGATTCTCTTGTATAATCTCGTACTATCCAAGATCCACCATACATGTAATCACCATTAAACCAAGACGCATGAACGTTGCATTTAGGGACATTTGAATGTGGTTTTGTCCAAACTACTTCTGCCTTATTGGAGCGATGACGTGAACGAGAAGATTCCAACTTACTCTCACCGAAGAGTTTATTCCAATGATCTGCTTCTTCTTGAGCTAGTGAAACCAGTATTGATACATCATTTTGTTTGTTTTTGATAACCAAAGCATTCCTATTTTTCTAAATTTCCCACAAAATTCAAAGGATTGAGGCCCGTAGTTTGGAATGACTACCATTCTCTTGCATTAACATTATCAAATGATTAATGTCATGACTAAGAGAATTTCCAAAACCTTGAGTAGTACCTAAAATTGATGCAACTTGCCAAATTTTAGTGGCAACGACGCGTTCAAACAACACATGATTTACTGTTTCATTTTCGGCATTGCAAAGTTTACATCTCAAATGTGCTTGTAATCCATGAGCACGAAGATAATCCGTGACCGCCAAAGCTCCAGAGAGCGCCCTCCATATGAACATTTTGATTTTTGGTACGGTCCTAAAACCCCCCAAATCTTAGATTTTAGAGCATTATCTAACCGTTGTTGGGGCGTTGGGAAAATTATTTGTTCTTTTAACCTTGTGATCAAAGAACTACCACTCTTTACATGATATCTACCATATGCCGAATAATCCCATACATGCTTATCTAGTAATTGATTGTTAGGTTGTAATGATAAAATTTTCTCTGCATCATTTATCGAAAATAAATGATGAATTTTTAGGCTGTCCCATGAGCCTTCCGAAGTTAATAATGTGGAAACCCTTAACTCGTCATCTAGTGGTAAGTTTAAACTCATAAGTGAACGTGGTCCGCCATCATACACTCATTTATCTGACCAAATCTTTGTATATGTTCCATTTCCAATGATTTTTATCAAACCTTTTTCCAATAATTCTCGGCCGAAAAGTATGCTTCGCCAAACATAAGACGGACGAGTTCCCATTGGGCCCTAAAGGAAATTTTTAGTTAGCTTTGTAGACACGTGAGAGCAATGATTGTGGTTTGTTTAACACTCACCATGCTTGCTTAGCCAACAATGCCTAGTTAAATTCACCAATATCACGGAAGCCTAAACCTCCATATGCCTTTGATCGACATAACTTTGACCATGCAACCCAACTAATTTTTCTTTTTCCTTCATTAGAATTCTACCAAAAACTCGTTATAGCACTGGTGAATTTTTTACGTTGATGAATCGTTAACTTAATATTAGATATGTAAATTGATATTCTTTTAAATCGATTCGGATCCTTTTGTCATAATATTTTTTTTCTTTGTTGTTAATAACTATGGAACTTTGTCTGAAACCATACATTTATAAACCGGAGATTAAAAGATGTATATTAATTTTATTTCGAGTGGATTTGATCTAGAAATCATATGACCATATTGTGTTTTTTCCTTTGTAATATCTTGATTGGATAAAAAGAAGTGATCTTTTCACATGTTTAGATTTTGATTATACAAGTACATTACGATGTTATTGCTTTTGTTGTTTTTTCTGATAGAACGTAAATATTCATTGAGAAATGAAAACATACAACAAGTTTTGTGAAAAAGCTTAGGCAATTTACAAGGAGTCTTGAAAAAAAAAAAAAAACCCCAATGAACCCTTTTTTCCCTAGAAGAGAAAAAAAAAATTGGGCTAAATCCCACCAACTCGAACACCCATTGCTCTGGAGAGAAATGGATTAAACCCTAAAGACCCAATACACCCTAGGCCCAAACCTAAAAGTCTAACAGAACTCAAAACCCTAAGAAAGAAAGCTTGAGCCTTTCCCACCGCCACCCACCTGTTTTGCAGTACCGCCATTATGCCGAAAACTGCTACTACCGTGCGAGTGAAAAGCTACTTGGCGGGTCACCACTCCGGCTTTTACTGATGAGACCTGACAACGACTTCTCATGTGACCTGGATCTAAAGGAAGAAGAGAAACATTGAGGAGGAACTTACCACGTCGAAGACATAACTGGGACCCCTCCGGCTGAATCCGATGCAGAGAGAAGCGCACATGCCGTAGCTCAAGGACCGACAGAAGAGGAGTTTCACTGGAGACATCGACCGGCAACCATCAACCATCGAGATGAGCCTAACGCAGAAGAAACCAGTGAAAAGGATCTCCATGTAAAGGGAAGCCAGAGATGGAATCTACCCCATCATGCACACCGGTTTACAGAGAGAGCATAGGAGGAGGACCTAGAATGGGAGCAAGGCAGAGATCTACTGACAAGCGGAGATCGGACGCAACCAAACCTAGAGAGGCTAGAAGACGAGGAATAGGTGCAGATCTAGCCACATCAACTCAATTTGGCCTCAACGAAATCTCCATAGACGAGGAATTCGGAGGTCTACTACGCGAGGCGACACGGCGGAGCTGCTGAAGACCGAGCTTGGGGAAAACGAAACCAACGCGGTGCACGAGATTATAAGCAGGAGACGGAGGATGTGGCCTCCTGTAACTTTCACTCCGGCAAAATCCACCGACAGTCGATAAAGAATGGGGAGAGAAAGTAGGAAAGAGAAAAACTATTTATCAGCTCCAAAAGATTATTTTGCTTTTGTTGTTTTTGTCTTGTGCGTTTAGATTTGTAGCTTTGCACTTCTTATAATAATAGCATGTTGTAGCTACTAAATCATTATTTCTCATGGCAACTCTGATATTTTAAGGGTTTGAAACAAAATTAAAAAATTGACTTAATATTTCATCTATTTGATTTTGGATCATAAATATTTTTTAAATATATATATATATAGATATAATTAAAATTTTTGAAGACTTATAAAATATGATGATGAATTTATAAAATATAAATGATGTAGACCAATGTTTCATTTGACTATATCTAGAACGAGTCAAATACTATACATTTCTTTCCTAAAATTCAAGAATATGATAATAACAAAATACATATCGAACCAAGTAGTGGTATGTAGTCTACTGGATTGGAGCGAAGCAAAATACAAGCTTGTGATTAATTAAAAAATTGACTTTTTTCCAAGAGTTACGTAGTACTTGTTTAAAATCTTCTTCAATGCTAGTAGGTTGATGGGTCGCACCTCCAACACACATATTTTCATCAAATTTAAGTAGATACCAAATATTTTAAACGACTAATTTGACAAAATAACTCAATGAAACTATGAGTTAAACTTTTTTTATAAAATTCGGAATTAGACTACGACTAGATATTGTTTTTGAGAGAACTAATTATGTTTTGGTCTAGATAACAATTATATAACCAATAATGTGTTGAGATAGTGGTTGCACCTCAAAAGTTGATTCCATAAGATTTCTATTTTGAACCTCCGTGAAAAAATGCTTTTTGTCATGTTATCAGGTATTAGCAACAGTTGATCCCAAGTATAGGAAGAGACTAAGACCAAAGCCCCAAATTCTTCCTTGTTAACATAAAAACAGTTATATATAGAAAAACTAAAATATATGTATATAAAAAATGTGTTGTACATATCTATATTTTTTAACAAAAAATAAAATAAAATAAATAAATACATATCTATACTTTTGGGTAATTGAATTGTATATACATAAAATAGTCTAGAATTAACTAAATGACTCCTAGGACTGCCTATTATATCTCTTTCTTTTCAAAAATTTTCAAAAATGCAGTTTTACCCTTTCTCTTTTCTTTCCTCACTATCTTTCTCTCGGTCTCTCTTTCTCTCACTCTCTTTTTCTCTCACTATATCTCACTCGCTTCTTTTTTATTCCACGCCTTTCCTTAATATACTAACTACTTCGGATATCCAGACTACTGAAATTTATATTTTGGATTTAGGGTTTATATTTTGGATTTTGAGTTTATATTTTAGGGTTTGACGCTTATATTTTGGGTATAGGGTTTATATTTTGGGTTTTGGGTTTATATTTTGGGGTTTGAGGTTTATATTTTGGGGCTTAGGATTTATATTTTGGGGTTTGGGGTTTATATTTTGGATTTAGGGTTTTTGTTTTCGGTTTTGAGTTTATTTTTGGTTTATATTTTGGGGTTTTAGGTTTATATTTTCGGTTTTTAGTTTATATTTTGGGTTTATATTTTGGGGTTTTAGGTTTATATTTTCAGGTTTTGGTTTTTTGTTATTTTCAGTAGTCCGACTATTTCAATAGTCCGACTATTCTTGGGTTTATATTTTATTAACCAAAATCACTATTCACTATTTTAAAAAATATAAATCTTAAAAAAGAAATAGTCATGTTAGATTTATATAAAAATATGTTTTTTATGTAACTTTTGTGATTATATTATTTTTTATATGCTTTTATTTGTAAAGAAACGAAAAAGATGAAATTCAGGAAAAGAAAAAAAATGAGAGAAAAAGAAAAAAGAACATGTGATGTCAAAGACTAGAAGAAAATATGAGTAATATATTATTATCAACTTTCTATAATTAGAAAGTTGTGTATATACATCTAATTTTAATAAAATTTTATATATTCATGCCCTATATTTTTTTCTACATTTATTGACTAAACTATTGATTCAATAGTACAGTATACATAGAATATGAAACAGCCAAAAAGCAAAGACTAGAGCCGCTTATAGATTTGGATATGAGGGTCTCCTCTTTACTCACGGCATGTTCATATTCATGGAATGAAGAAGATCTGGACTTCTGGTTCTATCCAGAAGACGCTGAATGCATCAGAGGCATCAAACCTCAATCCCACTTGCAAGACTTCAAGATTTGGAGACTCACAAAAGATGGAAAAGTCTCGGTGAAATCTGCTTACACTCTAGCCCATCAGATTAACTTCCAAGAAATTATCCAACATCAGTCTGCAACTCCTTCTCTAAATCCCCTGAAAGATCAAGTTTGGCATCTCAAAGCTCCCCCAAAGATTAAAACTTTTATGTGGAAATGCCTCAACAATGCTATTCCAGTCCTCAACAACCTAGCAAGAAGGAAAATCAGAGTCCTTTCTACTTGCTCTTACTGTGGCTCTGATCAAGAGACAACAAACCATTGTCTCTTCTCCTGCCCCTTCTCTAGGCAATTATGGGCCTTCACCAATCTTCCTATACCAGTAGATGGATTTCATGCTTCCTCCATATTTGCAAACTTTGATCACTTGTTTCAGGTTATGGAAGATAGGAAAATTCCTAGGAAAATCTCAAGAGCAATCCCTTGGATCCTATGGGGCATTTGGAAGGCCAGAAATGCTTATTTTATAGAAGGCAAGCTATTCTCTCCCCCAACAGCAATTGACAAATTCACGGCAGATTCCAATCTCTGGTTTGAAGCTAATTCGACTCATCACCAAAGTTTTGGTTCTAACTCAAACCACAAAAGGTGTTGGAATCCTCCATCATTCCTATATGTCAAATGCAATATAGGATTTTGGTGGAACCAGAACACCAACATTGCAGGGGGCTCATGGGTAGCCCGTAATCATTTAGGAGAAGTCTTCCTCCATAGTTGGCACTCTTTTGGTTTCTCCTCAGACTCTACCACCGGCCTTCTAAAAATCATTATCTGGTCAGTTCACTGTATGCGCAGCCATGGCTTCCTCCAAGTCATCTTTGCCACAGAATTTCCTTCTATTGGCAAAGGTTTAATCGACTCCTCTCACTGGCCCGGCGATTCCCCCTCCAAGGAATCTTTGTCTTCAGCTCTGCTCAATCTCTCTAATTGGTCCTTTGTTGTTGATCCGAGATTTAAGAACACAGGCTCTCACCTCATAGCTGCAAGTATCTTCATACTAAATCTTTGGACATCCTACGTGGCCTCAGGTGCTCCTTCCTGGTTAGCAGCCTTATTCTCCTCCGAAAAGCCTTGAGTTGTAGCCTTGAGTTGCAGCCTCTGTTCCTCATTCTCTCTGTTCCTCTGTTTCTTGCCTTTCTCTGTTCTGTTATTGTTCTTTTTGGGCCGAAGACCTTTTGTCTTAACTCTTAAGTTGGAAAAAAAAGAGACAGTGTAAGGCAAAATCTAATATCTTTTAGGTTCATATGATAGGTTATGGGATCATATACCTAGTCAATAATTTTCTATGAGAATTATATATAGGTAATTTATTGGGTAAAGGGAATCAATTAAAATGATGGTGGGTTCATTAGCTGCCATGTTCTGATTTGCTTCTATCAAAGTCTTCCTAATTATTACTTTATTTTTTTGTTAGCAATTATTATTAAGGGAAATTTTTGTAAAAATATCCGAACTCTTTACCTTTTGCCCGCTTAATACAAGAATTTGTTTCGTTGGCATATCAATTCTCATACTTTTATACGTTGCCATTTTAAATCCTAAATAATTCAATATCGTAATTTTCTCTAAATTCCGTTAGTCAACTAAACACTTCTGTTAGTCAACGTTTCTGTAAAAACAAAAAAAACAAACAAACAAAAAATCATCACGTGCTCTCCACCCCCTCACCCTCTTTTCCTTTGCTTCTTTATGTAATTTCTATAAAATCTTCTTCTTCTCCAACAAACTTAACCACTTTAATAAATCTAACAAAAGAGATAAATTCATCTATAGAGATGTGAATCAATAGAGACCAATTGTTAAATCTAGGATCGTCGATCCGAAGATTAGATTCGTATTTGATAAAGAGGGTTACAACTTAGACCGTGAGAGGTGCATCGACAATCCCAACGCGCTTCGAATGATTTATAAAAGAAACTCAGGTCGTCGAAAAGACCTAAAAGAGAGCTCAGGTCGTTGATACACCGGTAAAGGAACTCAGGTCGTCGATATTGGTCTGACTTCTCTCTAAAGCTTTCTCTCTCTAATTTCCAACCCCTTTTCGCTTCAGGCTTGCTCTCTATATATACTTGTTTTGTCATCATTGCGGGAAGTTAACAAGGAGTCATGTTCATCCGACAAGTCAGCTCGTAGGTTACTGTTTGCCGATCTAAAAGGAGTTTAGGAGTACTGTTTCTTTGGCGGTTCCACAGGCCTCGACGATCCGGTTGTACTTTGATGATACATACTTTGGTGGGCCGCGCTTTGGTATCTCTTGGTCATGGGCTTGGTCTTGTTGGTACTAGGGAGTCGGCCCATATCCTACAATAAGTCCCCCTCAGTTCAGCGACACCAACGTATGTGCAGGTCGTCGGACACAGTGTCTTTTTGGGCCTAATCAGACCAAGCCGAGCTTTCATTTGCTTTGTTTTAATCCAAACGCAATCTAGGATGGTGAGCTGGCATTTCCAACGGTTGGCGGTGATATCGAGGGTAGTTGGCTTCGTGGAGAAGTTACTGCCTCCCGATCACCAGTCCTGTCATCGGTTCGTCTGCCGGTCATCTCCTTTGATTGTTTCTTCGTTTCCCGGTTAAACTTACCTGGGACGCTTCGACTTCCGGTCACTTCTCTATATATACCCCTTGGATTCTTCATTATTTTCACTTCGCATCCTTGACCAAGGTACTTCCTTTGCTCTCCCTTCTCTCTACTTTCTCTCTCTAGTTTTTTTATTATTTTTCTTATATCGACGCGATGGGCTGCGACCTTATGAAACTTGAGATGGGTAGTGGTACTAGCGCGTCTGAAGAAGCATCGTCGAGTCTCCGGACCGAATCCTCTGCAGCCAAGTCACCTCGTCAATCTGACCCGATGACTAGCACATTGTCAAGTGAGGTGAGGGCCGATAAGTCTGAAGTAGAACCATCAGAGCGTCGAAATTAGTCTGCGAACCAAAGGTCGTCTTCTCCAGATCCGATCGATATGGTTCCGTTGTCGACGAGGCAAAGGATCCAAGCTAATACTGCGCAAGATGACCTTATCGATAGGATCCCTCTTAATGTGAAGATGAGAATACTTACAGAGAGACGCGTTGAGCCGCGAACATCAAGAAAAATCCCTTCGAGTGGGGGCACTATACAAAATGCTGCAACCCCCACTATAGACTCGCCTGCGAATATTGACGAGATGACTAGGGTTGGGATTTTGACTATGATCAGGGCGCGCTTTCTAAAGATGTCGAGCCAATGCGGTTTCTCAGATCATAACCTGGTATTCAGGATCCCGGGCCCCAGGGAGAGGCCGTGGGAGCCTCTGCAAGGATATTTCACCGTGTTCGAAGATTATTTCAGCGATGCTCGTTTGTGGTTCCCCCTCCCGAAGGTCTTCGTTTCTTACTGCACGAAACGTCGTATGAGTATTTCACATAGCACAATCGCGTCTATTCGCACACTGGTTGGGATGCTGGTCCTAGCTGCAGAGGTCGGCGCCGACGTTTGTAGGAGGTTTCTCTCAGGTGCGACGCGGTTCTCTCCTAATATGAGGGTGGTCGGCAAAGTTTGCTACCCGACAGGGATGTTTTACGTCTCGTGGAAGAATCAATATAGAGTCTTCAGTGGGGTGCCGAGGAAGGTATGGGATTGGCAGTGTCGCTGGTTCTTCGTGAAGGTCAATGAGGCGTCCATCCCACCATGCGCCTACGATTATTCCATGAGATGGAATATGTGCGTCGGTAGAACTTTGCGTTATCTCTATGTTTTCTTTAGTTCGTACTAACCAATTTGTCATTTATTGCAGATCGTCCCCTGCCTATCAAGAAGTTTTCCACCGGCTTTTCCGACAATATCAGGAAAATACAAGTGCTTGGGTTGACGCAGTGGGAAGATATTACCCGCCAAAAGATCAGTGAGCGTCGATTGATCTTCGCCAGAGGTGCGTCTGATTGCCGCGCCTGTTATTATAACTTGTTTTGTGTTGTTACTGATGTGTCACTTCTTTCTTTATAGTTATCTGGGATCGTTGCCCCATATCTCGTCCAACTAATATGGTATCATCATTCATTGAGGAGTTGAGAGCCGCGACTCTAAAGAAGTAGGATGAAGCTGCGGTAAAGCCGTTGGGATCAGTGGAAGTCCCTTAGGTGATTGAAGGTGGTGATGATGCGGCAAATAGGCTGTGGTAGAAAAGGAAAAGCTTGTTGAGGCGTCTGTTGTGGCCAATCTTTCCGAGAAGGCTGCTGGGAAAAGAGTTCTTCAAACTTCTCCTAGGAGAAAAATGACTGCGGCTGGCGAG
The DNA here is from genome assembly GCA_900406425.1 of Iberis pinnata. Taxonomy (NCBI): domain Eukaryota; kingdom Viridiplantae; phylum Streptophyta; class Magnoliopsida; order Brassicales; family Brassicaceae; genus Iberis; species Iberis pinnata. The sequence continues at coordinate 46,630 of OVBE01000072.1, read as the reverse complement.
GTGAGAGCGCAGAAAAGGGATTTCAATGCGAAGCTGACAATCATAGAGCCTATTGATGCTTCTCCGGAGAGAGTGGTTCCAAGTGACATACCTTTGGTCGCGGATACTGAAGCGGTCGCTGATGATCATCAGGTGGAGGATCGATCGATCATTCAGGTCGAGACGGTTGTTGACGAGTATCAAGCAGAAGATCGTTCGATTATTCAGGTCGAAACGCAAAGAAGTGAGGAGTCTTGAGACGCGGGGGATAAAAGTGGCTCCGAGGATGGGGATCAAGAGGCTGTGGCTCGGGGTGGTAAGCCGCGCTATTTGGAGAATGCTGAGAAGCTCCCTTTCAGCTTTTGTTATGACGACGTGCTCAGGATGCACGAGGATCCTATTGCTTGCGGGGAGCTGGTAAGTCAGCTGATTCCCCTTGGTTCCTTTGACCAATCGGCCACGCAAGATAGGTTGAACGAAATGTTCGATGACTTCTCTGCGTCCTATATTAGGGTAAGACTACTTGCGTACTTATTCGTTCGTCGACTTGTATTGATATGCGTCATTGTGCAGACTAGACAGATGGCGAATCATATGTTTAGGTGGTTCAAGCTGAAGGTGCGATTGGCCCGTGAAGCCACTATAGCCGCTCGTGAGAATGCGTATAAGTATATCGGGCTGTACTGGGGCGAGAAGGAAACGTCTAAAAATTTGGTCGTGGTTGGTAAAACGCTTGAGGCGCAAGCGTCAGATGCGTATGCGCTGGCTGAAAGAGCGACTGCGACCATGAAAATTGCTGAGGCAGAATGTGAAGCCATGTAGGTTGAGAGGGATGGGCTCGCTGCTCGCAATGAAGAGCTTGAACGTGAAGTGAATAGGCTTAATGAGGAGAATCGCAATTTGAAGATTCAGTACGACGATGCAAACAAGGAGAGGTCACATGTGCTTCGGAAGTTCGAGTCTCGGGTTAGAGAAGCAATTGGAGAAGCTGAGAAGGCTTGGGCCGCGTATGTTGAAGCGCGCTTTGAGAAAGTGCGCAGATTGCGTGAGGCTCGCCCCCTGGATGAGGCCATTACATGTTACTCAAAGGCTGGATACCTTTTCAGCATGGTGGTCGGCTTTGGCGGCGCGATTCCTGATATTCTTCGCGAGTCTCTCGCAAAGCAGCTTAAGGAGAAGCAAGAGGCTAGAATATTGATCGAGATTGTCGACCTTTCTGCTAAAGACATTGCTGGTCTGTCGAGGCACCCCGAAGAAGTTGTTCAAGCTGTTGATGATCAAGGTTCGTCAATTCAGCCTGCTGGGGCGAATGACGAAGGCACGAATGTCGGTGGGGCAGATGACGACATTGCTTAGTGAAGTCGTTTATGGCCTTTTCTCTTATCTCTTTTTTTGTTTTCTTTATGTAATCTCTGCCTATTTTGGTCACGGTCGCGAATTGTAAATATCTCTTCTATTTTTAATTGTATTTTTCCGCTTTAGACTTGTCGCATTCTCTATCATATCTTTGTTTTATTGAGGTTAGTTGCGTCTTGTTTACGTAGATGCGAGGCTGCGTTAGCCTCGGCTTACCCCGTGTATTCCAGTTCATCGACGATCCTGCGAGTCTGGGCTTGGCTTATGAGGTGATCGTTGCTCGCTGGAAAATGCCGGTCTATTGCTCGGTTTTTCGGGTGCAAGTATAATTGCGCAATAGTTCCTTATTCCCATAATGATCGTTTAGCTAGAACATCACTGCGAGCAAGGGGCTCGACTTATTCAATTTTATGAGGGTTGCCTCGGCAAGGCTGGGCTCAGCTATCGTTTATATTATTCGAGGGTTGCCTCGGCGAGGTTGAGCTTGGCTTTTTGTTTTTGCGCAAAGGCTGATATGAACTGGAGTTATTATTGAATAATGGAGGGTAATGAGGGCGTCCCCCCCCCCCCCCCCCCAAAAAAAAAAAAAAGATCGATGATAAGTAAGAAGTGAAAAAAGAGGGATCAAGCCATTCTTAGTTCGTGGATGCACCCTTATTTTGGGCTGCCTACGTAGCCATTATAGAGGATCAAGCCATTCTTAGTTTGTGGTGCGTCCATACCTGAGTTAGTAGTGGTAGAGCTTGAAGTGGCGCGCATTCCAGGAGCGTGGTTGCATAATTCCATCTAAGTCGGCTAGCTGGTAGACGCCTGGCTTGACAATCTTGGTGATTTGGTAGGGTCCTTCCCATTTTATGCCGAGCTTGCCTGCCCTATACTCATTTTTTTGTCGAAGACGTGGCGTAGGACTAGATCTCCTTCGCTGAACCGTCGGACATGCACGTTCTTGTTGTAGTATCGTGCCACGACCTGCTGGAAATTCTAGATACGCAGAAGGGCTCTATCGTGACATTCCTCTGCCTCGTCGAGGCGGTCGTGCAACATCGCATTGTTAACATCGTTGTTCTCGGGTAGCTTTTGTCTTCTAAGGTTTTATACGTTGACTTCGGATGATACCATGGCTTCGATGCCGTGGGCTAGGGAGAATGGAGTTTGGTTCGTCGCTCTTCTCGGCGTTGTTCGGTGCGACCACAACACCCCATCCAGCTTGTCGGCCCAAAGACCCTTCTTCTTCTATAGTCTCTTTTTTAGACCATCGATGATAGTATTGGTGGTTGTTTTGGCCTGGGCATTTCCTTGGGGGTACGTTGAGTGGCTGAGTCGAATCTTCCACTTTGCGCAGGAGTTTTCAAATTGGTGCGAGCAGAACTGCGTCCCATTATCCGTGACGATCTCGTAGGGTAGCTCGTGCCTGCAGATGATGTATTTGCAGACAAAGTTTTGCACTTGGGTGTCATGTATCTCGGTGTAGGATTTGGCTTTGACCCACTTGCTGAAGTAGTCCTTCATGACGAGGAGGTATTTCCCACCACGCGATGAGGGCATTGGCCTGACTATATCCATTGTCCATCGCATGAAAGGGTATGGGGACGCCGAACTACGTAGGAGCTCTGTTGGTTGATGGACGTTGGGGGCGTGTTGTTGGCACTGTACGCATTTCAGGGCATACTTATCATAGTCCGCAATCATGGTGGGCCAGAAATGGCCGTGCTTTTTTTATCTTCAATGCCAGGGCGTGTCCATTAGAGTGATTGCCTACCGCACTATCGTGTGTTTTGCTGATGGTGCGCTTCGTTTCTTCGGGGCTTGGGTAAGTTAGTAAGATGCCTGTGGAGCCGCGTCGCAGTAGGTGTCCATCCATCATCATATAGTGAGCAGCCTTAGCCTTTACTCGCCTTGCCGCCCATTTTTCTTCTGGTTGGGTGGCATCTGCTATGTACAGCTTGATTTCGTTGCGCCAGTCGATGACCGGAGCTTCGTGGTCAGCCCCGAATTCGACGTTGTCCTCTGCAATGTCATGGTCGTTGATGAAAATGATGAAATCGGGGTTTATGTTGGGCTTCATAATTTCTTCGACCGGGATGGTGCGTCGTTGGCTCGAGTCGCTTGCGGAAGCTATGGTGGCTAGTGCGTCTGCTATTTTGTTTTTGCTTCTCAGGATTTTGACGATCTCGAAGTACTCTAGTTCCCGTGCTAGGTGTTGGACGACGCAAAGGTATGCGTTCATTCTCTCACTCTTTGCTTCATAGTCTCCTACGAATTGACTCGCTACGAGGTGTGAGTCGCAGAATGACCGAATCTGCGTCGCACCAATGCCTTTAGCCAGTTTGAGCCATGCTTTGATCGCCTCATACTCTGCTTTGTTTTTGGACGCATTGAACCCGAGGCGAAAGGATTGCTCTAGTACTTTGCCCTCTGGGGATTCCAGGCGTATCCTGACTCCTGATCCTCCCGAACAAGAGGATCCGTTGACGTGCAGCATCCATATTCGGGGTGCTTCGGCGCCTTTGATTAATTATGGCAGTAGTTCGGTGATGAAATCCGCCAGCACTTGATATTTCGCACTTGTCTGCCCTCTAAAGTCGATATCGTATTCGCTTAGCTCGATGGCCCACTTCTTCATCCGTCCTGACTGGCTTGGGTTGTGCAGAATGGCGCGTAGAGGTTGGGCGGTCAAGACCGCCATGGTGTGTGGCTGAAAGTAGGGTTGTAGTTTCCGTGTGGCGATAACGATGGCGTAGGCCAACTTCTCTAAGGTAGGGGTAACGGATTTCTGCACCGTGGAGTGTTTTGCTGGTGTAGAATATTGGTCGTTGTTCGTCGCGATCCTCTCAGACGAGCACGCCGCTGACTGCCATCGTGGATACCAATATGTAGAGGTAGAGGGTTTCTCCGTCTTTGGGCTTCGCCAATATGAGCGGCGTGGATAGATACTCTTTTATTTCTTTAAACGCTTGCTCGCACTTGTCGTCCCAGTCAAACTTCTTGTTGCCGCGCAGCAACTGGTAGAAAGGAAGGCATTTATCGGTCGATCTGGAGATGAACCTGTTGAGGGCTGCGACACGTCCTGTCAGACGCTGAACTTCGCGTGTGCTCTTCGGCGAAGGAAGGTCGATCAGCGCCTTGATATGCTTCAGATTCGCTTCTATTCCTCTTTGGGTGACGATGTAGCCGAGGAATTCGCCAGAGGTCACGCTTAACGTACATTTGGTGGGGTTGAGTTTCATCCCGTACTGGTTGATGATCGCGAAGCAGGAACACAGGTGTTCGATATGGTCTGACTTGGATAAGGATTTGATGAGCATGTCGTCAATGTACACCTCCATCGATGTTCCTAGGAAGTTGGCAAACATTCGGTTGACCAGTCTTTGATAAGTCGCGCCAGCATTTTTCGTCCGAACGGCATAACGCGGTAGCAGTACGTCCCTTTATCCATGATGAAGGCTGTTTTCTCTCTGTCGTCAGGGTGCATCACTATTTGATTGTAGCCCGAAAAGGCGTCTATGTGCGTACCCGGTAGCTATCCTTTGGGCAAGCTTTGTTCTGATTCGTGAAGTCGACGTAGACCCGCCATTTTCCGTTCTTATTTTTTACCACGACAGGGTTTTCCAGCCACTCCGGGTATTTGACTTCAGTAATAGACCCGACACGTAGAAGTTTTTCTACCTTGTCATTCATCGTTTGCGCTTGTTCTGGACCAGGCGAAGGAATTAGAGTTTTCTTTGAGAAAGTTGATCAGCTAGGCCCTAATTGCCTCGTCGAGTTTGTGACCAATGCCTACGCACCAGTCTGGGCTCTGTGCGTCTATATTTACTTGGTCGATGGTCTCGCAATGCGGATTCTTGCGCTCTTTAAAGACGTCGGGTCTTTTGGTGCACCCCAACTGTAGTTGTTATAGCTCATCGCTTTTACGGGCCTTATGTTCAGCGATGAAACATGTTCTCGCCCCTTGTTGGTTGCTCCTGAGCGTGACCGTTCCTCTCACTCTTGGGATTTTGACGCATTGGTGGAAGATCGAGACCGCCGCTTTGGTAGCCGCGAGTCATGGGGTTCCCAAGATTGCGTTAAAGATGGGATGCTCGTCGATAAACTAGAATTTCATCGTGGTGACGCTTCCTCCAGCTCAAACCAGGAGTTTGATAGTTCCAACGGTCTCAACTGAGTCGCCGCTGAAGCCGGTGAGCGACTGCGTTGTTTTCTTGACGGCTTCTTCGTCGATCTCCATCTTCTGGATAGTGCTTTTAAAGATTATGTCGACGGAGCTGCTAGTGTCTACGAGGATTCGTGTCACTTCGCAGACTCCAATGATGAGTTCAATAAGGATAAAGTCCTTTTACAAGTCGTCGAGCTCGATCAGGTCGTCGATGGTGAACCGGATCGGTTCGTGTCTCATTAGTTTGCTGATCGTCACGCCTCTTGTGTTTAGGACCAGGTGGTCCGTTCTTTGAGTGGATTAAATGTTGCCCCCATGTCGTTCAAGTCCGCCCAGGATGATATTTATGCGGCATCGCGAGGGTGGGACGTCTTCGTTCCTTTTGTTATTGTTGCGTTGATGTGGCGGGGCCATGTCCTCCTCGACTGGCTGTCTCTGCTGCCTGCCACCCCCTTCGCGGTCTTGATTCGAAGGGCAGTTTTGTGAGCGCTCCCTGTTGTTGCGAGGCGGATATTGGTCGGGTCGTCTTTGCCCGTCACGCCCATGGTTTTCGTGGTATTTTTTAAGAAGCGTATCCTTCAAATGGCGGCAGTCGGCCGTGTTGTGCCCTTGTCGATTATGAAACTTGCAGTAGGCATTCCTATCATCATCATGTCTTTGATACGTCGGCGGTTTGCATTCTTCGACGAGGTAGTTCGTGTTCCGCTTCCCCTTGTGTTGTTTTGCGTGGCTTTCGTAAAACTGTCGGGGCTCAACTTGTTCTTCTTTTTCTTTTCGGTGGTAGTCTTTGGTGTGCTTCCAGGCCATCGCGGCCCTCTCTTCCTCCATCTCGATGAAACGGTTGGCCCTATGCAAGGCGTCCTCTAGTGTCTGGGGTTGATTCAGCAACAACTCCTCGAGGAACCTCGACTCGTACCGCAAGGCATTTCTTAGTGCGGCGAACACAGCCTCGTTGGAGATTGCCACCTTTGAAACCACCTCTTTGTATCGTTCCACGAATGTCCTGAGAGACTCCCGGGGGCCCTGACTTAGCGACCATATATCTGTGGTGTAAGTCTTCTTCTCCATGAACATGAAGTAATGTTTGACGAAGACCGTCGATAGCTGCTGGAAGTTTTCGATCGACCTGGCTTCAAGGTGGGAGAACCAAAAGAGCGCGGTGCCGCCCAAATTCTCCACAAACAGTTGGCAGATTCCAGCGTCTCTTTCCTCATCGGCGAATTGCGCGCGTTCCATGCGATGGTGAAGGTCGTCATATAGTGCATCGGATCTGCATTTCCTTCAAACGTCAGGAATTTAATCTTTGTGGTATGCTTTATTCTGGTCTCGGTTATCCACCTGGTGAATGGAGTTCGCTGTGTTTCTTCGACGACTCGCTCGATTTCCGGAGCTGAACTCGTCGCTTTATGGATCAGCGAGCTCATCTCTCGCAGCTGGGCCTTCAGTGTCCTTATCTCGTCGTTTGGGTTGGAGAGATTTTGGTGCATCGTAGTGTCTTTGCGTCAAACCGAGTCTCGATCCTGTTGGGTTTCGGTGATGGGTGTCGATACGTCCGTTGTTTCGAGGAGGTTTCTATTTAGGACTTCCAGCTTGGCTCTTCTTAAGCTCGATGTCATCACCGCTTCAAGTTTGCCTCTTAGTTGACGAGATTCGTTTTCTTGTTCTTCCAGTCGATGCTTTAGCGTATGGTTCATTTCTTCTTGTCTGGGAACTCCCGGACTTCTAGTACGTGGTCCTGTCGGCGGTCTCGGTGTTTTGGCCGTCTAGATGCGTAACATCTTCAATATGTACATGCTCGTCTACGTTGCTCGTGGTAACCATATCCTTAGTGCGTCTTGAGAGTTAGTTTTTCTTTATCAAATGTCCCCAACAGAGTCGGCAATTTTTGAATCTAGGATCGTCGATCCGAAGATTAGGTTCGTATTTGATAAAGAGGATTACAACTTAGACAGTGGGAGGCGCCTCGACAATCCCGACGCGCTCCGAGTGATTTATAAAAGAAACTCAGGTCGTCGAAAAGACCTAAAAGAGAGCTCAGGTCGTTGATACGCTTGTAAAGGAACTGAGGTCCTCGATATTGGTCTGACTTCTCTCTAAAGCTTTCTCTCTCTAATTTCTAACCCCTTTTTGCTTCGGGCTTGCTCTCTATTTATACTTGTTTCTTCATCATTTCGGGCAGTTAACTAGGAGTCCTGTTCATCCGGCGAGTCATCTCGTAGGTCACTGTTTGCCGAGCTAGAAGGAGTTTAGGAGTACTGTTTCTTCGGCAGTTCCATGCGCCTTGACGATCCGGCCGTACTTCAATGGGCCGTACTTCGGTGGGCCGCGCTTCGATATCTCTTAGTCATGTGCCTGGGGCGTCGGCCCATATCCTACACCAACTTTGATTTCTCATGATTAACTTAAAAGAGTTTCCAATTCTAGGTTTTTGTTTAAGAACGCCAATTAAAGCTTTCAATTTTCGAGAATCTTCTTCACATGAGTTGTTATTATTGTATGTTGTTTTGAATCTTCACAACGAGACATTCATAGATCTGTTTTTTAGTATCATTTTAGGTTTTGGTTGTAATTCTTTGAATCTTTTCCATGTCTAAACTTGAACTAATTTAAACAAAGAAATCAATTCGAGTTTCTCTATGAAATTGTTGATTCCTCTTTATTAAATCGATGATATGAATATTTTTTATATGAGTCAAAAATTATAATCTATATGAGAAGAGAATTATAATCGATTGGAGAAGCAGTGGTGGTGAAAATTTAGGGTTGGAGGAGAAGATATATATATTTTTATTTTACGAAAATGTTGAGTAACCGAAGTGTTTAGTTGACTAACGAAATTTAGAAAAAAATTACAATTTTGAATTGTTTGGGATTTAAAATGGTAACAGATGAAAATATGAGAATTAATATGGCAACAAAACAAGTTCGTGTATTAAACGGACAAAAATTAAAAAGTTCAAATGTTTTGAAAGTTTTTTCCAATTAGTAATGCCATGCCGTAACAACAATGGTCATAATTCAAATTATACAGTAAACTGAAAAGTGATATTTGCTGAAGGGCTTAAAATTTATTTTTCCAAATTTTATCAGAATCATATTCTATTTAATTGTAAAATTTCATATGATAAATTAAATCTTGTTGATCTTTTTTTTGTCAACATAATATTTATTAGATTAGAGATAATACAAACCCATAAAGGGCAGATGATGTCCCACCATGGGAGAATTACAAACCCATATTGGGCATATGCTCTCATTTAGAGAGGAATTAGCGACTCCTAAAAGGAACTTAGAAAAAAGTCTCGAAGGACCACGATATCTAGAAAGAAAAGACTTTCTAAACCGACACCAGTAACCCTTAATATCCCAGAAGAACGGTTGAAAACCGTCATGGGAATTAAGCATCAAATACAAACCTAAATAGGTTTGTATTTCTCTATCTAACAACATTAAGGTGACAATTATTAAAATACAACTAAACAAGACAATAGAGACTAATGGGCCTAAAAAAATAGAAATTGGACTTTAAACAATATTGTAAAAAGCCCAAATCCCAGCCCAAGGAGAAGGGTGCCCTAGGCAGAGATCCGTCCAACAAGTCGCCGTCTTTGAGTGTGTTGAAGTCGCCGGCTCGATGGAATAGATGACCACGTCCGGAGACCAACTCCGCCTCTATCATCGTCGGATTAAAGTCGAAGAAGAGAAAAAAAGCGCCAAGTTGTAGAAAGCACAACCGACCGACCAGACCACTCCACCTCCTTCTCCGACAAGACGGAATCTTCAACCTACTCCGGAAAGCGAAGATCCACTTGTGACCGCCGAATAGCCGCCGTTTTCTATGCATGTCACCGGAGGTTCGAGATCGAAGGACAAAGACCGACCCTCCATAACCAATCCACCAGTCCGGAGTTGATGGTATAACGACTGGTTTGGGACATAATAAAGCTCCGATCCGACATGCAAAGAGATAAATAGGGCGGTGAGAGAGAAGGTACAGCGGCGGAAAGAAAGAGGGAAATCGGCCAAAGGAAATCGGTTGAGATAAGAACAAAATATGGACACGAAAAAAGAGAATCCGATATATACATATGGACGCCAAAGCCGGGCACCGGCGTGAAAAACAACTTAAGGAAGAAGATGATGAACAGTGGTTAGAGAGAAGAGAGAGACGATATGGTTAAATTCTGGTGAATACAAATCTATTTGGGTTACAAAATTTTATATTACAATATGAAAAATGATTATTCACACTTGTCAGTATATATTTATTTATCTTATTGAAATTTACGCTAGTTAATTAGACAGGTCTGGTGTGGTGATGATAAAAAAAATGGTAAAGTTTCAGATTTAACAAATTTAACCTGAATATCAATCATAAACTATTCAATTAAAACGCTTAAACATTGGTCTCTTCTGATTTGAATGTAAAATCTTAATAAAAATATTTAGTAACAAAGAAGTAGAGAGATGTCTTGTGATAAAAACAACCAATGTTTCCAACAACAGCATAAAAAAAGAAACTAAGACTAAATCTATAAAACCTGTTTTGTATACAAACATGAACTCAACACAATCAAAGATCAAGGGTTCTGATGCCTGCAGTAAAAGAGACAAAGAGAGGAAAATGGTCAACACAAGATCATATCTATTCAACAGAGAACATGAAGAAAGTTGTCAAGTTAAAACCTTGATAGATGTGTGTCTGAATCATTCAATCTCTGTGCATAACTCAAACTAGGCCAAGCAGTTTCATTACTAGAAGGTGGTTGATTCATCGCCGGGCTCAAGGGATGTCCATAGTTTAAGCTGGCTTGTGTTCTTGGCATCTGTGGAAAAACCGAGTCATGGCTCAGAAGCTGGACTGGTACCGGATTGAAGTTTTGCCCCGGTGGAGTAACCCTCACATACCTGTTCCGGTCATAATCGGGATCATACCGATCTTTCTCCCTATCTCTAATAATCGCAACTCGAGAAGTCCGTCCTGACTCTCTAATAACACCATTCCTCTCTACATCATCTGCCACATTTCTAATCGGACATCTATTGTTATGTTTCGTTTGAAGAGGAGGAGGAGGAGCTCGTGTAGAATAATCTTCAGAGTCTGAACTACTAGGACTATTAAAGATACGAGCTCGAGCTTTATCATATTCTTCTTTTCTCTCTTCTACACTTCTCAATAGATTCTTTTCTACTCCTGATCTACTACCTATACCACCAGATCCTCTATTCGGTCTAGGCTTAATAGCGAGTTTGACACCTTCGGGCTTACCATTAATCTCAGGTTGCTTAATAGGAATCTCGGATAAACAGACATATGGATATCTAGTTTCCACGGTTTTTGTCACGAGGATTCTGTTCCCTGAACCATCTTCAGCACCATTTTCTAAAGCCGTAGTAAACAGACCGTAATGTTGAGCAACACGGTGTGCGACAAGACGAAGATAAGATGTTGGTAAAGGATTGAACTCAAATTGACGTTGCTCTGGACTTTGAAAGAACTTTTGTATGTCAAGCTCCATACGCAAAACTATCATATCAAAAACACAATCAAAGAAGAGAAGCAATGTTATCAAATTAACATCCATTGATCAAATTCGAACTCAGAAAGAGGATTATCTATGGTTATGGGGTCAAATTGAGAGCAATTGCATTCTCAATTCAGCTAAATTGAGGTTAAAGGTGGAATAGTTCTGATTCAATTTAAGCAATAACCAATCCATGGATCTAAAAGCCAAAACCCTAATCTCCAAAAAGAGGAATTAGAAAGCAACCAAAACCCTAATTCCATGAGAAAATTACGAACCCTAGAGACATGGGCTATAATCAAATAAATTCAACAAGTATGAAATCAAGGGTTTGCATAAAGATTGAAACTTACTAGTGAGACGATGACGAGGATTCTGAAGAGCTTCGACCAAAAAAGGATCCACCATAGCTTCTTTCTCGCTCATAGCGACGCACACAAGAAGAGAGATGGGACAATTTTGAAATTTCTGAGGAAAATTGGAGAGATTTAGAAGCAAATCAAACAGATGATAAAAACTAAAATCAAAGAGGATCAGGATTCGAGAGAAATACCTTAATCGATTTTATTTTTCTTTATCTCTCTTTCTCAGAAACTAATGGGGAGAAAATAAATAAAGTCGCAGCCTTTGATTTTTTGTTCCAAAAGAATTCAATCACTCATAACTTTTTTTTCTTTCCCTATTGTATTGTGGATTTTGAAATATTAAATCATGTATATACGCTGCACAAAAAAAGGAAATATATATATATACATATACATATTTTTTTTTTATCAACTTATATTATTAGATTTGTGATAATACAAACTCATAAAGGGTAGATGAGAACCCACCAAAGAGAAATTACAAATCTTTAATGGGCAGCTACTCTCTAAAAGAGAGAAATAAACTTCTCCTAAAAGAAGATTACAAAGATGTCCCGAAGAACCGCGGTTTCGAGAAAGAAAAATCTTTCTAAACCGAGACAATTGACCCCTCAAATCCCAAATTACCGGTCGATGACCTTTGCGGGAAAGAAGCACCGGGTACAAACTCCCAAGAGTTTGTACTTCACTAACTAAATAAGATAAGCTGACAATTATTAAAAGACAACAATAAGAACTAAACATAACAACCCAAACTATATTTACAATGGGCTGCCCTAAAAGCAAACCCAGGCCCAAGCCCATTAAAATACCAAAAACCCTAAGCTTCAACCTCGCCACTCCAATCCGCGCCGCCGATGACAGTCGTGTTCCTGTTTCACTCACGACGAGCCACCGAAGACGAATCCATAACTCTGGCATGCCGGGAAAAGAGCGAGAGAGACAGAGAGGAAACAAGCAGACATCGGAGCCATAGGAGCCCGCCGGGGATCGATGAGGTGAAGTCGGAGTAAGCCGAAGACAGAAAAGAGAATAACCAAAGAAAGCGGCCATATGATACAACAAAAGGGCCGGCTGCTATATACATGCACGGCGCCGGCCCCGGAGGGGAGCCGGACGCCGGCAACAAAAGAAGAAAAGAGACGGTGAAAGTGGCGGAGGGCAAAAGGAGAGAAATGTTAGAGAGAAGAGAGAGAAGAAACTGGTGATTTTATTCGATTGTCACGATAAGGAAATATATTATGTATATGCATGAAATATATTTTTTTTGTTATCTTGATTAAACCGAAAAGTTTACAACTACAAAGTAAAGGCCCAATAGAGAGACCACAATAAAAAAACAACAGATGATAACAGTCGAGCATAAGATGGAAATAGAGATAAAACAGAGGAGAAAGGGCCAAAACGAAGAAATAACAGAGAGAAAACCAAAAAAACAAACCCAAGACTAAACAGAAATAACAGAGAGAAAATCGAAAAAAGAAACCCAAGACTAAACAGAGGCGATGAGCTTTTCAGCGAGAAACACGTGATCTAGCCATCTGGGGTGACCTATAGCAATATAGGATCTCCAAAGACCATATTTGATCACACTTTCTGCAAGAAACGGGCACCTCTGTTCGCATGAAATATATTTTATACAATTTTTGATCTAAATTTTTATATAAAACCATAAGACTATATTTAATGGTAAGATATCATTAGAGATTCATATTTAATTAAGAAATTCTCTCGTTTTTCTATGAAACGACACGACCAGACTTCGTGCCTTCTTTTCCGTCTTCATCGGAGTAAACGCTGGTGGTTGGTGCCAGTTTTTTTTTGCGTCTTGGATGAAACCGTCACTTCTCAACCATGTACCTCTCTCCGGCCTCATCTATTTAAAGACTGCAGTTGCTTCCAGGGCCGGTCCTGAACCAAGGCAAGGGAGACATTTGTCTGTGGCCCCCAAATTTAAAAATATATATATATGTGTGTAAAACTTAAAACAAAAACCACGTACAAACAATTAAGAACTAAAAATGACAAAAAAACAATTGAAAAAAGCTCAAAATTGGCCCAACAACACTATCACGTATACATTTTTTTGTTCTTCGTCTCTGGTTTTAAAACTTATTTTCACTAATTATTTTTTAAAAAATTACGTTTAAAATTTTCTTTACAATTTTTTATAATATAAAATATTGGCCCATATTTTTTAATTTGTTTTAAGCTCCCGTATTTCAGGGTCGGCCCTGATTGCTTCTGTGCTTTTCTTTCCCTAATTTTTATCTCGCGAAAGATCATGCCCGATAAGTTTCTCAACAAAATGCAAAATTTGGCGATTGGGCTTGAGGACGATGCTATTCACATTTCCTTCGATGAATGCAACCAAGCCCTTGCTCTTACCCAACACTCTCTTGTTGTGATGCCGACCAATCTTCGGGAAAAAAGATTCGTGCAATGCTCGTCGCCCATCCTCGAATTTCGGGTGTCGGTGAATTCGTGTCTGGTCGTTTAATCGACATCACTAAACTGCAATTCCTGTTTCCAAATGAAGAATCCATCAATGGCGTGATAAGGAGAGGGCCTTGTGCTTTTAATGATTGGATGATCTCAACTCATAAGTGGCGACCAAATATCTCCGATGATGAATTGAAGACTCTACCATTTTGGGTCTAAATTTCTGGGATTCCAATGCAGTTTTTTACTGAAGATATGGTGATCTGGGTGGGTCACAGTCTTGGGCATTACATGGATACGGATTTCACGGATGGTAGTCCGGTTACAAGTGTGGTTCGGGTTAAATTGCTTTGTAATTTTTGATGCTCCATTGAAATTTCAACGCCTTTTTTACTTCGGAGCCGATGCCGTTGTTCTGAAATTTCAGTATGAAAAATTGAAAAATTTCTGTTATTCATGTGGTTCTCTTACACATGAACAATCCGAATGCACAAAGGATGATGGAGATGATTCTGGTGCTCCTCCCGATGATGATGATGATGATGATGCGGACGATAATGATGAAGAGGATCCTGATGAAGAAGATGCTGAAGCGCCGGCTATTACCCCTAATATGGTTCTTAAGAATTAAAAATTAATTTTTTTAATTGAGATATTTGAACATGAATTTTTTAGTTGAAATATTTGATCATAAATTTTATGAAACTAACAAATTATTGCATTAATATTTGAACATACATTTTTTAATTGAAATATTTGAATATATATATATATATATATATATATATATATATATTATATTTAGGGTATTTTAGTTTTTTTAGGATAATTTAGTTTTAAACTATTTCAGATATTTTGGTTTTTTTGGGGTATTTTTGGTATTCCGGGTATGAAATATTTGGAACCGACGTAGAACCAAAATTTTCGGATAGTTTTTTGAATTCTGGGTGTGAGAAACCCAGAACCGACTTATAAACGAAAAATTTCGGGTATTTTCGGGTTCCTTTAACATGGAACCGAACAGACCCAGAACCGACAAGAACCGAAACGGAACCGAACCGAATATTAGAAAATTATCGATTGTGTATTAGAATTTAGAATCCGAAGAACTGCTACTGAATAGAATACCCGAAAATCTAGTCCTACAAATTTTTTTAAAAAAATCAAGTCTAACCGTTGCAAAAAAAAAACAACTCTCAAAATGAGGACCGCCAATCATGTATTGACATGTGGCAGTCCTGATGCGGTTGCAAAAATTATAAACAAAATATCGCTTCTTCTTGTTTAGACATGGATTTGAACCAAAAAATATATTAAAATGGGTTTAAAGGCCCTTTATAAGCAAACGTTGGACCGGGTCTAACCGATCAAATAATTTAAATTTTATAAAAATATTTTTTTTTAAATGAGCATATTATAACTCTGATCTGAATGATAAGTAGCATAAATAGTGTTACTAAATCATTTGTTCTTTTTCATATAATTTTTATATTTTTATGTTGTTAAAATTTTTTTAATATATATCAGTAGTGTTATGAATAAAAAATTTTAGGATGATAACTTTTTTTTTTTTTTTTGTCGTAGGATGATAACAATTATGAAAATAAACTAAAAAGGTTATAAAAATTCTTTTTTGGATAATAAATTTTCTTATTTAATTGTATTAGATCATGCTTCCAAAAGTTAACTATATACAGAGCCACTTATTTATTTATTTTTTGTAATGTTTAAACTCTTACAAATCATATTTCTTTCAAAGTAACAATATCTTGAATTTAATAGGAAAAAATCTATCAACCAAATTCTCTTAGTTTACTTTGGAACTAAGAAAATTTTTGGAACTAACTTTGACTACATAAATGCAATAAGTAATTAATAAACAAATAAACAAACAATATGTATAGCTATTAAGGAGAAGTGACATTGGCCTAATAGCATTCATAAGTCTACATGAGACAAGTAGCATTACTTCACCCGGGATCGAGTCCCCGTGCCTACGATAGTGTAGGAATCGCCTGCAATTATGTAGAAACTCTCTATTGGGCCGGCCTGTTGTGGCCCAAATGGTGACAAAAAAAGCTATTAAAAAGTTACCATTATGTCTTAGTCTTCGAAATAATAACTTTAAGTGTAAACTACTTGAGTTAATCCCTTGCCATTTTCATTAATATGCATTAAAATCATCTTATTCAACCATCACAACACTAAATATATAACTTTCCTTAATATTAAAAAGTAAAAAGTTGATACTTTAAATATCCATCTAGATACAATTTTATAACCAAGCCATTAAAACTATATCTCCAAGTCGATATCGATATTATGTCTTCAGACTCGAGTTTTACCAGTGATTTTAACGAGGAAGTCTCGATAGAGAAGTTTAAGTACAAATGCAAGTATTGTACTAAGAGGTACTCCATAAGACAAGCATTAGGTGGTCACCAAAATGCTCACAAGAAGGAGAGGGAAATCATCGGAAGACAACAACATGCCATTTCTAGCTATCCAGATTCAGATCCCATAGTCGAATCTGAACACATTGGTATGCAACATTTTAATGGGTTAAATTCCAATATTATATGCAAATTTATTGGAAAATACACATATATAACTATATAGTAGAAATGCTCGTAAGAATACTTTTATATTAAATGTAATGGTGGACATACATTGTTGTTATTTTTATTTGGTTGGTGTTAAAATATGAGTTTTTCTATATTATTTTTCGTTTCATTGATTTATTAACCAATAAAAACTAAATATTAATATTTTTATTTGGTATGTGTTCCGGAAATCTTAGCTTCGCCTCTACCAGATCCAGATCCATACT
The DNA here is from genome assembly GCA_900406425.1 of Iberis pinnata. Classification (NCBI taxonomy): domain Eukaryota; kingdom Viridiplantae; phylum Streptophyta; class Magnoliopsida; order Brassicales; family Brassicaceae; genus Iberis; species Iberis pinnata. The sequence continues at coordinate 29,980 of OVBE01000072.1, read as the reverse complement.
TGTGCCGATCTCCACGCCGTAACCAATACACAGTTCCACCGGGATTTGAAGAACCTCTTTACAATGTTACTAGCCAAGATAATCTAGACATGGTTGATAACCACTCCACAGGGTCTTCAAACACTGACTTTGCAAAATTAAGGATTGAGGCAAATCAAGAAATGGGCCAAGATTGGGCCTTTAATGAGAACCCATATCAACCCATTGTGGCCCAACCTCAATCAGTTTGTTTAGATCTTTGTCTTGGTGTTGGAAGTAGCTCCAAAAGTGATGCAATGAAGGAGATGGCTACTAATAAAGAAGATGGTGATGATCTTTCTCTTTCTCTCTCAATGAAGGTGTAATTTTTCTCTTTTTAAGTATTTCTACAACTGATTGGTTTGTTAGAAATGCTTTTTGTTTGAGATTTGGTTCAATTTGTATTTGATTTAAGTTATCACCCTTTGTATTACCCCACCATATATTATATCAAAATTTGCATTTCAAATTATTTGGATAGGAGACCCAAATAATTATACAAAAACCAACAACCCATATATTATAGTAAAAATTATAAATATAAAAAATTGGATGTATTTAATAAGCCAAGGCTAACCTTGAAGCCTATCTAATGAATGGCTTTAATATATATGAAAGTATAATAAACTTTTCATCAAAGTACAATATTTCATTAGAGTGACTACAAAGTAACAAAAGAGATATTTGTGGAATTGGTGAACATCGGATATAAACGTTATGGACAGACATATACATATTGGTTAATGGCCAAAAGAGATATTTGATCTGATAACTAATGATGTAGACATTGTTGGTGTTGAAGGAGCAATTGAAGCTTCTCCTTCAGGTCAAAGTCCACCAATGGGTGATGGTTATTTTCCAACAAAAGATCCAATGGAGTAAGCTCGTGTTTTTGACTTGTTTGTTATGGATTCTAGTCGTGAGTTCAAACCACATAGTAAATTTAAATTTGAGTTACTTTTGGACAATGACAAATGTTATGGGTTTAGAACAAGAAGATATGGCTTTTTATTTATGTGTGGTGGACCAGGAGGTGATACTTGTGGAATCTAAATATTATCCTCCACGAAAATATTAATATATTTTAACCCCCAAAAAATTTAATATATAGATGTTGTTTTTTTTTCTTTTTGATAAAAATATAGATGTTGTTGGTCTTTTGAATAAATAAAAGTTTGATTTGAGGTTTATTTTCAAGAATTTTATCTATAACTATTAATCCACTTCAATTTTTGTAAGAGCTAAATTTATTCTCCACCATTAAAATTAATGAAATAGGTAGAAATTAAGAGAAAATCATGTTTTTCTTTTGTTTTTTTTATAACATTGGAAGTTTCAAACTTTTGGTTCATAGTCTCCCAGATGTCCAGAATATGTCATTGTTAATATTTGTTTAAGGCGTAAATCACTTCTCCCAAGAGGTTCAAACTAGTGACTTTTGACTTTGAACACTCTTTAGAAAATTGTGTTTTATTCATAGTATTTTGTTGTTTGATCACTAGTTAGAGATTGCAAAATGTTTTATGAACCCTTTTCTAAGAATCTCTTGAGATTTATTTATACTACTCTTCACACTCCTCTCATTGATATTGTCTTTAACAACATTTAATTTTCCGATTCACCATTATAGCTATTTGAATTCTTTAATTTTTGGTAACAAAGAATCTTTCATTTAACTGTTATGATATCATCTAAAGTCAGCGCGAACTACGCTAACTTCTCTTATCATAGTGAACTGACATAACACATTTGACATATTTCAAATGTCCCTTTTCTAAGAATCTCGTGAAATTTATTTACACTACTCTTCACGCTCCTCTCATTGTATTGTCTTTTGACATCATTTAATTTTCCGATTCGCCATTATGGCTATTGAATTCTGTAATCTTTCGTAACAAAGAATCTTTCATTTAACTGTGTGATATCATCTAAAGTCAATGCAAATTACGCTCACTTCTCTAATCACAATGAACTGACATAACACATTTGACATCTTTCAAAATGTTTTATGAACCCTTTTTTAAGAATCTCTTGAGATTTATTTATAGTCACGCTCGATCTCGTCTTTAACAACATTTAATTTTCCGATTTGCCATTATGACTATTTAAATTCTTTTTTCGTAACAGAGAATCCTTCATTTAACTATTATGATATCATCTAAAGTCTGCGCGAACTACCTTCACTTTTCTTATCACGGTAAACTGACATAACATATTTGACATCTTGTTTAGTGGGCTTTGTGAGGCCACACTGAATTTATTACTTCACAACAAGCTAATAAAGCCTAATTAATTGTCACTTCCTCAGTTTTAAAATATAAGGTTTTCTAGCAAAAACATAAAAATTAAGAAAGTAAAAGTTTAATCGATCAATAACAAGACTTTGTTTTTTAATTGTTTATAAACTATAAAAATTGCATAGATATTTGAAAAGACTTTATATTTTGAAAGAAAATAAATTTCTAAAAAGTCTTATGTTTTGGAACATATAGAGTATGTTTTAGTGGGTTCTGTGCAGATTCAAAATTGGTTAATACGGTAGTCTGCTTTATACAAGTCGATTTGGTATGATTGGTGCTCTCACATATTTTTAGCCATAATTTATGCTATGTCTAAGAGGAGTTAGACTTTTTTTTGTTGTTGACAACCATGTAAGAAAATTACACTCTTGAATAACTATACACAATTAGTCCTAAGATGCATTTGCTTTTGTTAAAATAATTTTTTAGGTGTTGAATGGGAGACGCGGATTTATACATTCGCGGGGAAAAATGTGGGACCCAATTTTTTTTCACCATTCACCAATAAAATATGAGTGCGGTGCGGTTTTGAAACTAACTAAAAAATATTATTATTTAATTTTGCTGAACCGCACCTAGTTTTAATATGTAGTACCGCCTTTTAAAATTCCAAAGCATCAAATAAGGTGTGGTTCATTGTGCGGTACAACATTGTTAATAGTTTACTACACATGTTTGTTTGATGAATGTAATTGATATAATAAAAATACAAATATAAGAAAAACTACCAAAAACAAGTTCATATGATTATTTTATAAAATATTAAAATATAAGCTAATCAATATTTTATTAAACTAATCAAGGGTAGACAAAATAAACGATATGAAAAAACAAAAACGAAATATTATGTTCTGAACCTGAATCGGATTATGAAATTAACCGAATCGATATCAAATTTTATTGTTCGAATAACCAGAACATAACCAAAATTTTTAAAACTAAACCGAACTCCCCGAACTAACTGAACTTCACCAATATTTATATAATAATTTTTTAAATATACAATTACACATATTTAAATTGAACAGTATTAGTAAAAAAATATTTTTTACTTTTATTTTTATATTTATATTCAAATTACCTATAACTCGAGAGAGCCGTACAAAACGGAATACTTGAACGCTCAGGCTTATGTAGTACATAAAGTTATAAAATGTGAAAACATTTATGTATTTATAAATTTATAATTTTAAAATTTTAGTTAAATTATTTCAAAATTTTAATGATTAACAATTAAAATTTATTTTTCATAAAAGATAAAAATATTTTCTAAAAAATTAATATCAATACCGAACCGCTTATTTTTGTTACCATTCAAAACCAATACCGCACCGCTTATTTTTCACGAACCGCACTTGTCCCGCTTTTCGCATGAACCGCAGTTGTACCGTACCGTCCCGCTAATTTTTTTTACCCGCACCGTTTGATCCGCTGTTACCATTCGGAGCCTTAGTTTTAAAAAGTTAACTGCTACATTTTTTATTGTTTCTTCATTAGATTAAAGTTCGAATATGGCTATCTATTATATGAATACAAAATTTTCTTTTGCAAAAAGGTTAGACTATCAAATCCGTCTGTTAGTATATTTTAATAATCACAATAACAATCATAAGAAAAACATAACATTTTCTATGCATATCAAAATCGTTGATGTAACATCCAAACGGACGAGGCTTATCTCTTGTACACAAAACACGCACTCGTTTTGAGTGGGTCACCGAAATCCAGTAAAGAAGCAACTATATCTGCTGACGTGTCGTTTAATCAACGTCTGTCACTTATTTGTGGCTGTGACAGGTACGTGAGTTTAGCCACTAAAACGAGTTGCATGACTTTCACGCGTTTTAGGGCATAACTTGGTTTTGTTGACCAATCCTATAATTTCCAATTTAAGTTATTATTTTTACTTTTATATTTCTCCAACAAAACATGATATTTAAGAACTCATGGATCATATCACCGATAAATTTGACAAGAGTAATTTTTACAAAATATTAGTTTCTCATGAAAAGTAACTTATTACTTATTAGGTACAATTTGTTTATAGATAATAATTAAATTTATTTTTTTAATTTAAGATAAACATAAATCTAAATAATATATTTAATAATTATGGTAAATTTTATAATCTAATATTTTTATGATTTTCTTGAATCTTTTTCTTATTTGGTTGGATTTATACAATCTCTTAATAATCACAAATTTCACTTTAAATTTAGTCCATATATAGTCTATAATTTGTATTAACAAAATAAGAGCATAACCTTAGAATCAAACTTTTGCTTTGAGTTACACATTTTTATGATTTTACGATTTTTTCCACAAATTTAAAACATAGATAGATATTTACAAAATTGTAAACAAAGATAAGGAACACAATTTTAATGAAAAATCTCTTGCGGATAATGAGGTTTATCTTCTTCTTTTTTGTGCTTTTTTCCAACTATAAAAAGATAATCCGCTTTAGTGGGAAACCATTCACAGTTTCTACTAGGGGACTGATTTATAATATCCTGCAAGAATTGTAAAACAAACACTCATATATACAAATCCAAACAGAATTTGTAAGTGGATTAGGTATAATATTAAATTGTATATACAAATTAATGAATTTTCTTTTCGCTCAAAATAGTGATTTAGAATTCTTGATCAATGTAACTCTTTACATAATGAAATTTTGTTCAACTTTTTTTATAACCTGCTGACATAACATTAACATTTTAAAAACATTGTATTTCTTTTATTTGTTGGTAGTGGATCTCCAATCAACATTGATACTAGGGGGTGGACATATTTCCCGAAATCCGATCGAACCCGACCCGAAAAAACCTGAATCGAATCCGACCCGATAATTTCAATTATTCGAATGAGTTTTAGGCTAATGTTTTTTGAGTACCCAATCGGGTATCCAAAAAACTTGAATTGATGCATTAAACAAAAATACAATTCTCAACTGTAACTTGTATGCAAATTTTAGGGTTTATGTAGGGGAAAAATGTTGTCGATTCAACTTCTTTCCTAAAATCTTGTAACAATTTTTTGTGTTGTTATTTGGAATGGATAATGATATGTGATATCATAAAGCAAAAAATTATATCAAAATTTTCACTAATTTGGGTATTTATAATAATTTCGGGTACTTTTTATAGATTCAAGGTATTTTAATTAATTTCGGATATATACAAACTTATTAGAATCCAAAATATTTCGGGTATAAATCGATTCTCATAGTGTTGACCCGATCCGAACCCGATATGATCCGACTCGAACCTGAACCCGAACCAGATCCAAATTTTTTTGAATCCTATATGGGTAGTATACTCCTATACCCGAAAAACCCGAACCTAAAATTTTTAACCCGAACCCGACCCGAAAACTCGAATGTCCACCCCTGATTGATACGATTCAATATCTGGTTCATACTAAAAGCTCAAAAATTACAAGACTAATAATTTTTATAAATGTTTAACTCTATTGATTTTTCGAAAAATAGTTTGACAACAAGTAGATTCAAAATGGCCCGCATGACTTGTCCTGCAACAGGTTCAAATTTGTTTGATCTATGGCGGGTTAATCCGCAAAATCCATAGATATTTAATAGAATGTTCAAACTCATACCCATGGATTTTACAGTATAGCGATCTGATCCACATACACTTTATTTATATTCAAATTATGTAAAAATAAAAATAAGATGTATAAATTTTAAATTTGGTAACTTAATTTATTAAAATAATATATATAATTTTTATACACTAAAATTTTATATTATTTTACATATTTTTAGGTTGTAATGTATTAAATACATAAACTTATTAATAATTTAATTAATTTTTATTTAAATTAGTAGTTTGCGGACCGACCCGCAAATTCGTGAACAAAATCCGGTTACCCGCTTTTTAATGGACATAAATATTTTTGTCCAAGTTTGCCCAATAGCGATATGAGTTGGACCTAAACCGAAGATTTTAACCCGTTTTGTCACCTCAAAGTCTATGAGAGGTGGATAAAGGAGCAATGGCCTAATGATTCAAAAATTTTTTTCAAAAATGTACAAAGAAAAAGGATTAAATATTATTAAAATAAACCCAAAAGTTCATATTTATTTAAAAAAAGGGATAATGTTTTTTTGTCCTAAAGCTAATAAATTAAGACATGTCAACTAGGTATGAGACGGATCCGAATCCGAAACCAATATTAAAAAACTAATTTAAAAAAAAAAATTTAAGACAATTTCTAAAAAATAGAAAATTGATTATAAAATTATATTTAAATTTTTTTTAAGAAATAAAATTGTATATATTTTCAAAAAATACAAAACTAAATAGTTAATTGTTTTATTGAAACAACATGATATACATTTTAAAATATATAAAATATCATAAGATATATTAAAAATGTATATATTAAATATATTTTATATATAGGTCGAATTCAGATTGGTATATCCATAATTTAAATTTTGACTATTTGGACCCAAATTTGAACTCGTTAGTTACCTTAAATTTTGAGGCGGATCCAAACAAAATCTATATCGAATCTCGAATTTCGGATAATAGTTCTACTCCTATTGCAATCTTAGCGAGCCAAAAAGACATAAAATGAATAATCAAACAAAATTGAATTTGCACTATCCAAATTTTTACAAATTAAAACATATTACAGTTTAAACAAATAATACTGATCGAAACTATAAAAAAGGCAAAACATATTCCATCTCCGGCATTTTTCATGGTAAATCCAACCGGACTATCATCCTTTGCGTCATCTGCTCTTCACGTGGGCTGTCATGACGTGTTTTACATCACTTCGGTTTGGACGCTCCACCAGAAAGTCCCGGAAATAAAGTTCGGTGAGATATGTTATTTTTCTTCGGCCGCGATGGCTCTTTAGCATTAGAATTACTGAAATTTCAACCTTTGCACTTAGGCCCATGTTAGACTCTAAGAAATTTTTTTTCAATTCATATTGTTTAGAAATTTTGGGTTTTGGAATTGATTTTGGGTCTAAATGTAATTAGCTTTCTCAACATTTTAACATAGTAAATCCTTTAACAAAAGAAAAATGTATCTTACACTATCTCAAAAACTATATCGTTTAGTTCATATTCTATTTTTTCAACGTTACAATTTATACATATTATAACAAATAAACACCTCTTATAGAGATTAAATCCTAGATAATTTAGGTGTCAAAATCCAACCACTAAAACCATTGCCACTAAACTAAACTAGTTCATATTTTCTCTTCCAAACTATTTTTTTGCTATTCAAATTACTGTGTTTCTTTCAAATATTAATTTCAACAATTTTTTGTTTCTTTCTCATCAATTAACTCCTAACTAGTCCGATGTAGATTGACACCATTATCTTCCAATTTTCTATATATCTTTTAATATTTTTTTGCTAGTGATAGTTGATACTAGTAGCTTAAGAAAACAAAAAAAATATCTTCAGATGTTTTCAACTTTTCATAAAAAAATCTCTTAGTAAATTTTACCTTTTGACATATTCCAAATAAGTATATTCCATTAATATATTATTATGTTAAAAATAAAAAAAGCTTTGACCATCTTCACTAACTTGTGTCGTCGTTCAAGTACAACGCATGTGTAAAGAGAATAAATGAAATAATAAATATAATTTTTAAGTTATTCTTTAATAATAACGAAAAGCCAAATAAGACCGATCAAGTCAAAAGAAAGCCGTAAAGAAAATCCAATCTAAATAAAAAATTAATTCCCTTTTACCAAACAAATACATAGACTTTTGGAGAAGAAGAAGAAATAATAATAAAAAATCTCATTTTTTTTTTCTGAAAAAGATAGCTTTCTTGTTGAATTGTATTTTGTAGCTGTTTTAACGTAATTTAAACACTTGGGTTTTTTAGAAACACAACGTAACCCAAAACTGTTTCAAGTTTTGTCTGTTTTTGGGTTTTCTATATCTTTTTTAATATTTTCTCGGGAAAATCCTTTATGGGCTTTCCGGGAAAGTTTTGAAAGATTCGAAAAAATATTTTTTTTATTAAAAGGTAAGAGAAAATAGAAGAAAAATCCAGAGAATACCAAACAGATTTTGTATTTTATCTTTATTCGATTCTTATGATCACAAAGATCGTTCCTTTTTAATAAACATTTTAAAATTTTCATCAATCTGGGTAGATAGATAGATTCAATCGAGAAAGGATCCATCTTTTGTTCTTCTTCAATTTGGGGTTTTTCTTCTTCCTCAATAAAAATCTCTACTTTATCTCCGGCGAGAATGAAACAATCAGCTTCATTAGATAGCTGGAGAGAGTTTTTCCGGCGAAAAGATTCCGATATCTTTGAGATCATCGATCATGCGATAATGGTGGCTGCTACAGATTGTCCAATCAAATTCAAATCGAGAAGAGACAAAATCGCCGAGCTTTTATTCTCTTGTAAAGTAAATCGTTGCATCGGTTGTGACCATCTCGAGCTTTCGGTTCCTGGAGATGACCGTGGAACCACCGGAGGTGACGGTGGTGATACGGTGGTTGATGGTAGTAAAGAGAGTAAAGCTAATAGTAGCAGAGGAGATAATAATCATATTGATGAGACCAGGAATCAGATTGTTAGTAATTATACTTATGATGAAGCTGAAGCTTTAAGTGATGAGATTGAAGAGTTTTCTTTGATTTCTAAAGAAGTTGTTAGGATCAAAGAGATCTTGATCAATAAAGAAGATGAGGTTTGTTGATTCTAAATCCGCTTGAATTTCGATTTTTTTGAGTGATACCGTCTAAAGCTTGATACTGTTTCGGTGAATCTTGAAAGAGTTCAATGTTGAAACCTGTAATGGTGATAAGTGATATCGTCGAATAGTTCATTCATTGGTTTTTTTTTCCTGTGTTCTTGCAGCCAAACTCGGTGTTACTTGAATCCTTGAGGAAGCTAAAGTTGATGTCTTTAAATGTGGATATACTTAAGGTTTGGTTTTGATATGGATAGTGTTTGAAGTTGTTGATCTTTGAGGTTGTGTATGGAGTTAGTGAATTTGAAGGTTTGAGAATTGTTCTTGCAGAGTACTGAAATCGGAAAGGCTGTTAATGGTTTAAGGAAACATAGTTCCGAGAAGATTCGCCAACTTGCAAAGACTCTTATCGCGTACGAATTTGATCTTTCGAGTTCTTTCTACACTGTTTTTGAACATAAGATTGAGTTTTTCTATGTCTTTATGTAGAGAGTGGAAAGAACTTGTGGATCAATGGGTCAATACTACCAAGGAAATCACTGGTAATAGCTCTTTCTCTCTATTGGTTTTTGATCTTTCGATTTGCGTCTTACAGTTTCGGGTTCTTGAATTAGGTGCTGAAGGTACACCAGAATCTGCAAATCCTTCTGTTGTTGATGAAGAAGAAGAGTTTCCATCGCTTCCATATGATGTCGATATCTTTACACCGGAACCAAATGGATTCGAAATCTCGCATTTCTTTGATACATTAGACTTTGATGGAAGTGAGTAAAAACCATCTTTCTCTTGTTGGTTTGATAACTATGTTTTAGTTAAATATTCGGTTGATTAATTTATGCGCGAGATGTTCCTTTCAGATCCTCGAAACTCGGGAGAATACAATACAAGCCGAGAACACGAAAGAAGACCTCAAAATATCGCAAAGAGAAAACCCGAGGGTACTCAAATGAGGATACAAGATGATCCTTTTAGATCTCTTAAACCATCATTTGATGAGACTAAGAGATCTCTAAAGCAAAATACTGAACAAAAGTCGAAGAAGAACGAAATGGTATCCGAAAAACCTATGATCCATCATAGGAAACCGCAAGCTCCCGGGACTCAACAAGAAGTGAGTTTGGCAAATTGTTTAACTTGTTGATAACCTGTGGTTTTCTCTAATGTCTAGCGTCTTTATTTCATAAGTTTACATCGTTTAATTTGATGTTGCTAGCAGAAACTTAAAGGTCTTGACGCAGACGCAAAGTTTGAGTTTGCTAAAAGAAAACTTCAAGAAAGCTACCAACATCATGAGAATGGTACATTTGTTTACTTTTAATACAATTATGGACAACAAAGAACTAACGAAATGTATGTGATCTTTGACACAGCCAAGAAACAGAGAACAATACAAGTACTTGAGACGATTCCAAAGCAAGGAAATGCGCAAAAACCGCACCCGAAAAGACCTGGTATGAGCAACAGGAATTGGGCAAACGCGCGAAAATAGCTTCTCGGAGAAAATACATTATGTTACCACAAGTATCTACCAATGATTTATGGTGAAATAAGGTAAACTTTCACAAGCTGGAGACAGAAAGTTCCACAAGTTTCAACTTTTACTATGTTTTGTTCTGTCTAGATTCACCAATTTGAAGCTCATAGGATCACAAAAAGTGTTACTTTTTATGTGTTCTGTTACATTCTTGAGACTTTCGGTATAGTTCCGGTTTAGTTAAATCCGGTTTGGTCTGGTCATTTTCGGTTTTGAGATGCACATTGAGGAGAGAAAGAGAGAGAGGTTACTTTAAGTAATATAGAATTGTAAAAGCTTGTTTCCGAATTGACCGGTTCTTCACCTAACTTTGTATAGTGATAGGAACAACATTTTGTTTTTCTCATATAATTAATAAAATAAATTTAATGATACCTATTATTGGTGTGAATGTTTTTATTTATTTTATTAATGTGGATAATTTTGAAACAACTCAAATAATTGTACCGATATATAAACTTGTAGATATGTATATTGGTAAAAATATATTTAGGATTATTTATATTTTCATCTATGAAACTTTTTTTTTTGTTATTGATAAAAATTGTTTTAAATAATGTTTATGTAGAAAGCTTTTTTGTATTTTTAAGTACTTTATTGATTAGCTTTTCATTTTTCTTTTGAGATAGTCGCATAATGACATATTATAATCATATTAAAAATTTCCACACAAAAAATTATAGTAAGTAAAAATAAAAAATTTGAATCTAATGCTTTTTAAATTTTACAAAAGATAGAAAATTATTAGACCAGTAGTGATGTTTTTGGGTATTGGTGTGAATGTTGTTATATAAATAAATAAAAAGAATGGTTTTAAGATGCAAAGAGTGAAAAAGGAAAGTGGGTGGATGAGGGAAAAGAAGAGAAGAAAGTGGTGGTGGAAATTAGACGTGGATTGATAGGAATGTTTCATTGTGGCATTTATGCGTTTTTTAATATATTTAATTATACCTTGGCGTTACGCGTTCATGCAATTCACCACCTGTACCACGTGGACATTCATAACTTTTAAATCTTCCACTTAATTTGTCCATTTCTATTTTAAAAAACTAGGTGAAATAGTGAATTATTTCATTCATGTTCATGGATTTTTATTTGTGAAAAGAGAACCCACTTTATAGTTTGATTGAGAAAGTAACCCCAAATATTACAAGTATAAATCAAAAACTACATGTCGACAAAAAAAAAAAAACCAAAAACTATATGTTGACAAAAGAAAAAAAACAAAAAAACTATATTTTGGTAAGTTATAAAATATATTTTTCTAGTTTAGTGATAATTTAAACTGTTCCGTAAATTTGTAAATATTCGAAATTAAGGTGCAATGAAAAATTATGAATAGTCTTTAATAAAAGGAATATTATAAATATTCTTTTTTGGTTCAATGGTAGTGATATAATTTAGAATTTAGTTTTTATATTTACAAAAACTTAGATATAATTTTTATTCGGAATTTGTATGTAATACTTAATTTCATCTGGCGTATCAACCATAAAAAATCAAAAATACCACAAAAATAGATATGTTTAGAAAATAGTATATACTGCTAAATTGTTCCAAAAATATCACATAATATTTTTGTTTCAAAAATACAACAATTTTATTAAAATGAGTGTAAAATTTCAAATTTAACTCTAATAAACCCCAAAGCTAAACCTCATCCTCTTTAAAACTAAACTTTAAATTATATTTGGTGAATCCAAATCCAAATTTTCAAACTATAAACCCTTAAAACTCCATTTTATGTTTGTGGTGTTTTTGAAAGAAAATTATTTTAATGATATTTTTAGAATATTTGAAAATATGTATTATTTATGAAAGATGAACTTATCTTTATGGTATTTGTAAATTTGACACGTGAATTGTGAATGATAATGAAAACTACATAACTAGTAAGTAGTTAATATGAGCCTACGAGATACAAGTAGGTTAACTATGCAATTTATATGGAGTTTAAAAGTTAACGGTCCTAGTGGTTGTCTCGTGAATTGACCATAAAGTAGAAAATGATTTTTGCATACAGAAGTCGGCATGTTTTTGCTTTAGAATTGTCGACATTTAGTATTTTTGTTATGCCGACACCAATTAAATTATTTGGTTTACTTTTTTATTCTACTTTGTAAGTTATAAAAAAAATAGACAGATAATCGTTACCAAATTGTTTAGGTTGTAATCATAACGGTGAGATAAAGAAATAAGAGCTGACAAATGAATTAAAGGTGGTATATAATATATAAGAACATAAATAGACTTCGATTTACAAATGAGTTGACTTCACTTGTGTTAGAGATTGGTTAGGGTTATGTTTAATTTAAAATAAGATTTATTAGATATAAGATTGGTAATCGATTTGGTTTAGTTTAAGTGATTTAAATTGCGATTTGAGATTGCGTTTTATTAATACCAAATTACAAATTAAACTTACTAATCGCAAATGGTTTAGTGATAGAGATCGAGAAATTTGGATTAGTTAACAAATATATTCATCATTGAGGTGTTGTCATGCTATATTGACTCAATGATGATAAAAGAATACTATAAAATAGTTTAGTTTGACTTTTGATAGTAAATAGTATTGGTTAGAAGAAGAATGCTTTGTGTTGTTCACATTATAACCATAATTTCATGTCTCTATGGTAAGGAGAAGAGTCATTTATGTTCCAATTCTACCATTTCTCTTCCTTCTTCATCAAACTTAAGTCTTCGAAAACTTTGACATTTTCGAATAATCACATCAAAACACAATCAGATTTCAATAAGAGTACAGATCACAAGTCATTAGAACAAACTAGAGAGATAAGTTTTACCTTCCATCGATGCCTAATGTGTTCTCTTGTCCAAAACCCACAATGAACTTAGTTGAAAACGGCAATGAGAATTGAGCAAATGATCGTTCGTTGTCGTATGAATACATTGGTAACTATTCGGTTCTGGATCTTTGGATCATAAACTTTATTACCTAATCGCTACTTTTCAAATTATCGTTTCGGTTCCAGTTTGGTTATCGTCGGTTCGATTATATGTAAAAGGAACCAAAAATTATCAAAATTTTTGGTTTTTTAAACAGTTTCGATTATTAGGTTCTTAAAAGGTTTTGGATATTTTCGATTCGTAAATGGTTTCAAGAAATTTTGCAAAAAAAACTCTAATAATTTGCAGTTTCGACAAGAAAAACTTTAAAAGCACATTTTTTAATATCTAATAAATCACATAAAACAATATAAAACCCAATGTTTGGGGATTTCAGCAAATTGATCGTCCCCCGTATGTTAAAAGAGTTAATTCATTAAACGTTTAATTTGCTAAAAATCAAAACATTAAGTTTTATATTGTTTAATGTTATACTAAAAAGACACGCTTTTTTTCTATCGAAATCACAAAACACTAGAATTCTTTTTTGCAGTTTTTCCGGCAATGTCCATAGCCAGTTAGATATTGAATTACGTCAACATGAAACAACAAATATACAAGATTGTAGTACAACGAGCACCAATTCTTGCATTTTTAAAAATGGTAACATACAAACAATAAATATTCGTTTTCACTTTTAACTCTACAAATCATATATAACGCTACGATAGAAATTAAACAGACAATAACCACAACAAAAATAGAATTTTAAAAAGTGAACAAATAAAACAATGAAAGTATAATTTCTTTTTTAATTTATGTGCGTGCTTATGAACTTCTTCAACAATTGATTCCACATTCAAGCACATCTGGACCAGTGACTCTACTAGTAAAAGGATCAATCCGAACCCACAACAACGAAAAGATCGAAGCCAATAAAACAGACCAAACCACAACAATAGTTGGAGTCCGGTTTTGTCTACCCATCAAACCTTTAAGGAAAGGATATAAATGAACAATCACCCAAAACGCAAAGAATAGCTTACCAAATAATGGTCCCCATGATTGATATCCACTGTTAATAGCATAAGAGACTCCTGCAACAACTCCTACTAAGTTTACTATGAGCAATGTCGTCGGTGGAATCAACAGTGTTGTCCATTTGAATAAGTAAAGCTCTGCAAAGTCTCCGTCTTCGTCTGAAGCTTTGGATGTAACTGTGAAGTTTGTGTCAATACCTGCAAGGACCTTGAGTACACCTTGAAAGACCGCAAATAAGTGAGCCGATACTCCACCGATAACCCAAAACTGTTCGTTTCTCCACCATTCGTCTATGCCTACACCACTCCATCTCATTTCTAGTATACCCGTTGCGAAAATTGAGAGAAAGAGAGATAGAAACCATATACTTGCAATGTTACTAATCTGCAAAAAAGCGGAACAATGTAGCCCGTTGATAAAGGCTCTGAAACCGTAAACACAACATGGTTTCACACTATATGCGGTATTCGGTTCGATTTGGTTTGGTTCTAACGGATTTCAGATAGTTTAAATATAGTAATTTAGGATCAATTTGAGCATTTATAAAAGTCGGCTCAGGTTTGGTTTGATGCTAAATTTTCGATTTGTTTCGGGTTCAGTTCCGAATTTTCAAATAATAGAATTTGATATTCATCCGAATAAATCTTTCATTTTGTTCGGATACTCGTATGGATATTTCAGTTTTCATTCTATTTTTGACCAAAAATCTTTAATAAAAATTAAAATAAAGTGTTTTTTAACTAATATTTTGTTATATAAATATATGTAATTGTATTATTTGCATATTTAATACAAATACTATTTATTTTTGTGAAATCTTGTTAGTTCGGGTAATTCGGTCCTATTTCTAAAAATTTTGTTCGGTTCAAGTTCGATTCCGATAATTTAGATAATAGATTTTGTTATTTATCCATTTGGATAAAATCATTCTTCTGTTCAGGTTTCGAACAGAATATTTTGGTTCGGTTTGGTTATCGGGTATCGGTTATTTGTGTTTGTTCTAAAGATAGATAGAGAGGTGACAAACCTGAGGAATAATGAACTGATTGGTGAAGAGACAAACAGCAGGCAAAGTACAATACATGAGAAGAGGAATAGATGTGATTGGGTAGATTGTGGTGTTGACATATGCAAACCTCTCCAGAAACTTTAGCCTTCCACTGTAACCATACCATATAGGACAATGCCGACTAAATAGAATCTCAACTGAACCTAAAGCCCATCTTAGCACTTGGTTCAGACGATCTGAAAGATTGATAGGAGCAGATCCTTTGAAAGCTGCAAGCTTTGGCATACAATAAATAGATCGCCATCCACGAGCATGCATTTTGAAACCAGTGAGAATATCTTCTGTTACAGAACCATAGATCCATCCAATCTAGAGAAAGACAGTAAAACCATATGTTAGAACATTGCAGTTTCTGTGTTAGGAGTTTAAAGTGAGAGAAATTACCTCCATTCCCCAATCTGATTTATCTTCGTAACCGCAACTAATGACATGAATAGCTTCTTTAAGAAGGTTTTCTGGAGTTTCTGAAGGAGGAACACCACCATTTTCCATTAGAGTGGAAGCAACAAAAACAGCTGATTGTCCAAATCGCTTCTCCAAACTCATTTGTGACATCAAGAGAGCCTTTTCGTCGTCAAAACCAGCACCTAAGTATTACAAATGTCAACTAGTTAGTAGGCGTATGAGTATTGGCACTAGCTACACAAAAAAGTTGCATTTATTACAAGACCAAATACCTTCAACTCCCTCTTCTATGTCATCGAGGTTGAATACAGGAACAGTTGAGTCAGTATGCCTGCCTGATTTCTTCTTTTCTAAGTCTTTTTTAGATTTGGAATTCTTCTTTCTTGATCCACCACAGAGCTTAGATAAAACACTTGGCTTCTTGTGTTTTATCTTTATTGGAGGTTCATAGCCATATAATGCTGTTCTGTTGAAAACACACCCAGTTCCCACATATACAGGTCCTTGAATCCCGTCTAAACCTCTCAAGTTTATCTGAAAAAAATACATCACGGAAGAGTTACAACGATACTCAAGAAACTGACTGTTTTAAATGTATAATCACATCTATAAGTAAGGAAAATTAGATCTAAGCATATAACTTACATCAAAGAAAACAGTATTTCGATTAGCATATCTATCGTTCTTATCGATACCATCAAATCTTTGAGGAAACTGAACATAACAAACTTGCTTTCCGAGGTTCGGGTCCATTAAAAAACACATTGCTTCTCTTAAGGCCTGGCTGTTGTTAATGTAGTGATCACAATCAAGATTCAAGATGAAAGGTCCATTGGTAAGAACTGCTGCAACTCTAACCTGTTCATTTTTCAAAAGTATGTAGAATTAGACTAACAAAAATTTGTTCCGAGGATAAGACTCAAAAACCTGAGATCAGAAACATACAAGTGCATTCATAGCACCAGCCTTTTTGTGGTGCTGGAATCCTGGTCGCTTTTCTCGAGAAACATACACCAAACGTGGAAGCTCTAAACCATCTGCATCAAGTCCACCATTTTGTCCTAAGAAAACCTGCATTCAACAACTACTTTAACAATGAACTTGTAAAGAGGGAGAGAGAGATGCCTGAAACCAATTTCTCTTACCTGGATCATTCCTGGATGGTCTCTTGTATTATTTCCAGGCCACGGTGTACCATCTTGCATAACCCACCCTTCTTCAGGACACTTTAGGGCCTTGGAAACAAGTGCATTGATTCGGATCTTAAATTCTTCATATTCCCTCTGTAAGAAAATAAAAGGTCAATGCAGCATATACTGATATGAAAGCGAGGGTGACTAAATGACTAAAATTACAAACTTACCTTCATAGCTCTACGATCTTTGACAAATGATGTCTGAACTTTATCCTTCAAGTAATCAATTTTTGCAGCAAAGTACCATTCTGGTGCACGAGGCTCAATGCTATACTTCTTGCAGAACGGTACCCATTTACGAGCAAACTCTGATGTTTCTGCAAGTGCTTCAAAAGTTAACATAGCAGCACCATCATCAGATACATAACAAGACACCTTGTCAACTGGGTAGTCAACAGCCAGAATAGAAAGCACTGTGTTGGCTGTCACAAGTGGTGGCTCCTTCAAGGGGTCAACAGTACTCACGAAAATGTCCACAGCTGCTAACTGTGACGGCTCACCTTCACGGTCATATCTATCCCAAAATTGAACATTAACAAATTAGAATGGGAAATATATTAGGTGGTCAATCTTTAACAGAATAATGTGGATATAGAACATACCTTAAAGCAAGCCTGTCGAGGTAGGTTTCACGGTTTACAGGAAACCACTTGGGAAACTGATCCAAAATCCAAGATATGGCAAACCAAATCTCACATATTACTGAGACCAACCACAGAGTAAAGGCATTTGGCACTGGATTTGTTATACGGTAATGCAAGAAGAGACAGAGGATAACAAGCCGCAACATAATAACCATTCTGTAAGGATTGATACGTGATGAAGGGATCGAAACTTTTCTTGACAGAGGCTGCCTTGCTTCGTCATTCCTGTATAATAATTAAAATTTGGAAAATGAGCATTCAGGCATTGCTTAATAAGAAAGGTGCTCAGATTAGCAATACCATAACACTGAAGCATAACAGAACAATACAACGGATCAAACAAAATAGCAAAACAAGAACTCACAGAAAAGCCTCTTCTGCAAGGATATCTGTGCTGGCATCAATATCTCCTCCACCTCTTTCAGAAGCAGCCTGTGTGCTCACAGGACCAGTATTCTTTTCATGCTTTACTTTCCAGCCATCAACTCTCTCCTTCCAAGCTACATTCCCTACTCCAACAGGATCCACAATCCTTCTATTTGCTGCATTGTGAATGACAAACCGAGTTTACATTTTTCCGTTTCTCGACATAAACGAAAATTCTATATAAGGATGTTTACGTGATTGATCTGATGAATAAGGAAGGCGCTTTCCACCAGCTATAGTAGAAGATACAGAGAGACGTTCAGGTGAGGCAGCAGAAAACTCTCCTGAGGTCTGTAAACAAGCAAAATGACAAAATCAGATTCCAAAACTCAATTCCTTGAGGAGCTCAGAAGAATGAATGGCAATGTCTTACATCTTGTCTACTTGTGAGACGAGGAAGATGATTGTGAGAGACTTCTTTATCATACTCAGGTTGTCCCATTTCTTCTCCTTTCCCTCGAGTAAGATGCCATCCAAGCATCCGTTCTGAAATCTTCTCCTTCTGCGGATAATTGAACTCAACATTAGCTTCACCAGCTAAGCCATCCTCGTCTTTATCACCGGGAATCGCAGGGCTACCTAAACAAGGAAATGATCAAAATTATAGTACATAACCAATCTGATCTATAGCTTTCAAAAGAAAAATTTGAGATGGATCAAAGTAGTATTAACCCTTTTGTCTCTTGTATGTAGTTTTGCATTGAGGACAAGATTGATTCCCATCTTTCCTCTCATACTCATAACAAGGTCTACACACAGGGTACGAACAAAAATCACAAGCTACAAACGGATCTCCATCAACATTCTTCTCAATATTATCCCTACAGATCTCACAGATCTGTCCACCAATGTTCTTCATTAGCTTTCCCTACAGTAATTCAAATTTAGAAACATAAACAACAATATCGATTTCTCCAATATACACTAATTATTAACACCAAGTTTTTCCCACTCATCCGAAAACTTCAATACTAGTAACTAAGATAAGATGAAGTAGAATCAAAGCATTACCACTGTTTCGTCTTCGGATTCCATCGTTACTTACTTACTTCAACCAAGGAATCGTCGGAATAGTTCAAATCTGATCGGAATAAGCAAAACAGAAATATAGATTAGATCTGAGTGGATTCATAGTAAAGGAAGTCAAATCTGAGAAGAAGGAGTGATGAGAGAAAATTAGCTACCATGAGATCTGAATGTGACTCTTGAGATGGCTTTAGAAGATGGAAGCTTCTGTTGGTCACTCTTTTTACGTAATAATATAACAAATCCAAAGACCACCATCACCGACACAACTCGACATGCGTTTTTAACTTATATCCATAATGTTAAAATATAAAATTATTCCACTTTTTCTTACGTCTAACACTTATAAATCAATTGAAACAAGTTCAACTGTCTTTTTCACATTTGTATCATGATAAAAAAGACCAGTCATTAATTAATGAGAACATTGGCTAACACAGTTTTATAATTTGCTAAAATAGTATTTTAATAAAGCTTTGTATTTAATTTTTTTGTTACCTAAACGATGAATGATAATAAGAAATATTTTTAAAATATATATTTTATAGATTTCATGGTTCTCTTCTTTTACTATAAAAAATTTTTGCTCTCAAAAATCTATCTTCTACTTATCAACACAAGAAATCAAAGAGATCTATAGTGATCTATCATCGAAGTGATCGATTTTGTTTTCGAGGTGAAAACTTTTAATAATTGCAATATGTGTAAAATTTGTATAAAACCGGTTTTGCGCCGAATCTATACAAAATCTTATATTTACAAAATTTGTACAAAATCGAACCCGTACAAAATTCTGTCTATGTAAATCAAGAAGAGAAGAAAATTTATCTAGAGAGAATCCTATTGAAAATTCGAGGACGAATCTCTCTTGACCGGCAAAACTGATGCAACAAGATATTTAGAATATTCAAAAGATTCCTAATATCTTTATATTTATTTATCTTATTTATTTTAGTAATTGTCTAAATTTACTTAATATTATTTTATGTGTTTTGAATAGTTTTTATAATTTTATGGCTTTAATATAAATAGCCTCTTCATACAAAAAAAACTAATATAAATAGCTTCTTAAGCCTATTGTATTATTAACTCTTATACCAATTGATGGAGAAGCGGAAGCTAAGTATGAAGGGGTTCGAGAAAGACACTCTCTTTCTCAGGGTTTTGTGAATACCTCTTCACATTGGTTTATAAATAAACATCTTTTGGGATTTGTGAATACTCTTCACAATGGTTATAAAAATTTCTTTTAATCAAACGTCTTTTTATTTAACCAAAGTTTCGAAAAATTCGTTATCGAATCTTCAATGGAATTCTCCCATAATAAATCTTCTTCTTTTGCCCTTGATTTGCACGGACCAAATCTTGTACAGATTTTGCACGAATTCAATTTTACACAAATTTTGCACAAATATTGTAGATATCATATTTTGTACATATTATGAACGAAACCAGTTTTGTACCGATTTTACATAATATTCATAATATATGTATTGTTATTTATTTTAGTAATTATCTTAATTAGTTGATATTATTTTTTTATGGATTTTTAATAGCTTTTAAAGTTTTATGGTTTTGTTATAAATAACCTCTTAGACCTAATGTATTATTCAGACTTTATTTAATAAAAAGAACATTTATTCATAAAGAGGTTTTTCCTTTTAATCGATCCTCATGGTGCATTAGTATTTAAGTTGTTTTTTGTTTTGTGAATGATGAATGCGAATTATCCGTGTGAATGATAAATAGTTTATGTGAATGGTGAATGGTGTGTGACTGATAAATTATTTGTGCGAATGAACAATAATACTTATTTTTCAAATAAAATCTATATTATTAATTGGGAAATTTAAAGAGAAACTTTTGTTTTGTAAACAATTACATGAAATGCCATTAGTTTTCAACACACATATAAATTATTTGAAAGGGTAATAGATTTTTAAGAAATTAGAAAATTTAAAAATTACATATACATATATCTCCTAAAAATATAGAATTTCTATTTTATTTATTAAAAATTTTCAATTATAAAATTATATTTATTTAATATTTAACATTATTTCAATAAAAATAAAACAAATTCGTTTTTAATCTCATTATATGTTATGTAAATATATTTTTAATATTATTCTTACATAATAGAATAAAATTATTTTAAAATCAATTAAAAATAGTAAATTAAATATATTTTCATATTATATTATTCTATTTCATGGGGTATCATTAAAATTAAATATTTAACAAATAATTTAATATAAATTAAATATGGTTAAAATAGACAAATAAAAATATAAAATTTAATAATTTTTCAAACCAACAATAATATAAATTTTTATATTTAGAAACATATTAAAAGAAATATATAATTTTGCATCAAATTATATGACATTAATTAAGGACTTAATAATTCTATTTCGTATATCATATTTATTTGATTATATTTTTGAAAAGTTAATTGATTATCAAATCATGCATCTATATTAGTAATTATTAGAAAAATTATGTTTCAATTTATATATGTAAGATATCACAAAAAATATGATGAAAACTAATAAATAATTAATTCATTACTAGTAAAATGGAAAAATAACATAAACTTTTCATCAAACATATTCTTAATAATAATGAGCTTAAAAACTAATAATATAGAAGTGTGTCCTTAATAGTAACTAATTATGAAAAATATTTTATTATATTATTATCATCAATATAAATTTCATTCTAAATTATGTGTTGTTATATATTTTTATTGTATTATCAATATATTATAATTTACATATTGTTTCTAAAATCATTTCAATAGTGATAGAAAATAATACATACATCAAATTATTCAATATATATATATATATATGTATTTAATTATTTAATTTATAAATTTATTATTCTAACCATTTTAGTTAGTCTAAATCTTAATATTATTTATATAATTTAATATAAATTTATCGCATAAACTTATAACAAAAAAAGAGAAAAACATATAGTTTATATAAAATCAATTTCATAGATAATTTTAATTATATATATATATATATATATAATCAATTATATAAAATTATTAAGATATGATGTAAAAGCGGGATAAGACTAATAGTTTTTGGACATGATTTTTCATAAGTTAGATATTAAAATATTCTATAAACAACAAATAGGTTAAATAGGCTTCCAATATTTATTATATATATGTATATATATGTATATATACAAAATACAAAAATATAACATGAATCATAATAAAAATTTGTACTGAATAATTTAGAAAATATGGTGTATCGCTAGTTAAGATTCCTATATATATGATCATGGTTTTTATAGATCTGATACTAAATTAATTTGTCATAAGACAAGTTAGATAAACTTATAAAATAGTTTGATGTTTTGAATATATATTTTTATTAAAATTTAATTGCATATTTAATGTTAAGTTTGCTTGAAACCTAATATATAATTAGGGTTGGGTGTTCGGTTTTGTTTGATTTGGTTTTGTTTACTTGTGTAATAGATTTTGATAACTCATTTTGTTCGGGTATCCATTTAGGTATATGGATTTCTATTTAATTTCTGATTAAGAATCTTTAATAAAAATAAAATTAAAAATTATTTTTAATTAATATTGTGTAATTTAAATATAGGTAATTTTATTATTTGTATATTTAATAAATATATTATTTATTTTTGGTGAAGTACGGTTAACTCGGTTCCTAAAATTTCCGTTCGGTTCATTCTATTTTGGTTATTTGGATAATATATTTTGATATCTATTCGGATGATTTCATAATTTGGTTAGGGGTCATAACCAATTTCAGCCCGGTTCGGTTTTTCGGGTATGAGTTATGTTGCCCACCCCTAGATATAACTATAAAGAATTGTTTGGTTTAATGAAATAATACATGATGTACAAAATCTACTATGATGGTTAAATTTCATTTTATAATATATATATATATATATATAATTAATGATATTTGAATATTATCTTAATCGACAATAATTTATGTAGTTACAAATATACTAATATATCAGTTTAACAAATAATTATTTTAATAACCAAAATTCACATAATAAACAATATATACATACATAATTATTATGACATGACACTAAACTAAAATACATGTCATTGTACATAATATTTGGCATATAATAATGCACAAAATTTTTATACAAAATTCTACGTTATATTAAAAGTTAATAACTTTGTAGAAATATAACTCCGCGCATAGCGCGGGTTCAATCCTAGTAAAGACTTATTTCCCAAACTAAAAACAAAACTAACTATTTTCTGAAATAAAGAACATAAATACCCAATTTACAAAATCACTTATAATTAATCTACTAGTATAATCTAAGGTAACATAGTTATGTGAAGTTAAATTTCAATAAAAATGATTTAGAAATAAAATTTTATGCGTAGTTGAACTCCAATAAAAAATCAATCAACAAAAAGATTTTTCTTACAATAATTTTAGCTTTTATGGTTTTCTTCATTTATTCTATCCTTTTATAAATTTAAAATTTTTTTAATGTTAAACAAATATTATGAATCCAATATAGATTTTCTTGTGCTTTTTTGTAGTATATTTATCTCAATTTTCCAAATATAAAAATATTTTGTATTTTTTTTTTGATGACCCTAGTATCCGGAGCTCCGAAGGATTCCGATTAGGTCCAAAGCGTCCGCAGTCGCCGAGGTTATCCATGATGGCCACCAAAATTAACTCCATTTTAATTAACAGTGGCTGAGATTCGAACCCAGGTGGCAGAATTCACAACTATAAGCCCATTTGTTGTCTCTAAAATTTTAGATGTATAAATATATCAAATAACATATATGATTTTTAATGAAAAATGGAATAAACCAAAAGTTAAAGTTATCTAAAATGGACCAAACCAAAATACATTATAAATGTGGTTACAAATTACCTCGAAATAGACCCAATATCAAAACTGAACACTTATAACTATAAGTATTGTTACTAAATTAAAAGAAAAATATATATAGTTTAGTTTAATGAAAAATAGAATAAACCAAAAATTAAAGTTATCTATAATGAACCAAACCAAATAGATATTGAACGTTGAAGCGTTCAAAAAAGAAAAGATAAATGACATGATCAATGGTGAAAAGCATGAGCCAAAGGTGGCCAAAGATAAGTTTATTTAAGTGGAGCTCAACGAGAAGAAGGTCATAGTGAACCTACTCGCAGATGGCGAGAAAAGAGTTCACACTGACATATGTTACCTTGATAATGGAGCAAGCAACCATATGACCGGACATCGAGAGAAATTCAAGGAACTCGATGATAAATTCACTGGAAACGTGAAGTTTGGTGATGTTTCAGTCGTTGAGATAAAAAGGAGAGGATTCATCATATTCAAGTGCAAGAATGATGATCAACGTTTACTGACTAAGGTATTTTTCATCCCAAAGTTGAAAAGTAATATCATAAGTCTTGGTCAGATGACAGAAGAAGGTAATACAATCATGCTAGTCGAGTCATTCCCGAAGATGTTTGACCGAAGCAATACAGTACTAATGAAGGTGAAGAGATCACAAAATTGGTTGTACAAGATACTTCTCCAGGCAAGCCAGCCTATTTCTCTAATGATGTCATTAAATGACCCAAATTGGCTATGGCATGCAAGACTTGGGCATGTAACTTTTACGCGGTCACGATGATGGGGGAGAAGGAAATGGTCATAGGGATGCCAAAGATCACACATCCAAACCAATTGTGTGAAAGTTGCATGATTGCGAAGTAGACAAGATTACCATTTCCATCCAACGCCAACTTCCGAGCCAAGAAGCCTCTAAAGCTAGTTCATGCTGACCTATGTGGTCCGATTACCCCAACATCACTAGAGAGTAACAAGTATTTTTTTTCTTACTTGTTGATGATTATAGTCGTTAGATGTGGGTGTATATGCTCAGGGAAAAAGAAGAAGCTTTTGAGATATTTAAGAAATTCAAGAAGCTTGTGGAGAACAAGTCAGGACACAAGTTAAAGACTTTAAAAACTGACAGAGGTGGCGAGTTCAAATCACATAAATTTATATAATTTTATGAAGAGGAAGGAATTGAACGTCATTTCACCCCACCATATACTCCACAACAAAATGGTGTGGTGGAAAGGATAAATCGCACCGTAATGAATACCGCAAGAAGTTTACTCAAGAGCATGCATGTTCCAACAAAATTCTGGGAATAGGCTGTGAGACACGCGGTTTACCTCTTGAATCGCTTGCCGTCAAAGGTGCTCGGTAACATCACATCCATAAAAGCATGGTTTGGAAAATGGCCTCATTTAGAACACTTGAGAGTGTTTGGATGTACTGCACATGTAAAGGTTGTAGGTCCACATCTCAAGAAACTTGATGATATAAGTCAAGAAATGGTGTACCTAGACGTCGAAGAAGGAAGCAAGGCGCACAAGTTCTATAATCCTCGACGTGGTAAAGCTCATATGAACTGAGATGTCATGTTTGAAGAAGATAACAAGTAGAAGTGGTAAGATGATGATGGTGAACCCGTCAAGAATTCTATGGAGTTTAGTATCTTGTCGGATAATGGAAACATGGTATAATTAGAAATTACAACGAGTCCACACACGAGGTCACCAACGACACTTAGAGCTACATTGAGCACACCTCAACAACAAGATAGCTCATATAGGACAACAATTGGTGATGGTCCAAAAGAAAATTCATTCTCTTGCTGACATTTATTTAGATACACCATAACGAGAGATGAACCTTGATGAACTATTGTTGTTCACTGCGGAAGAGCCAACAAACTTCCATGAGGCTGCAACTGAAAAGGAATGGAAATAAGCTATGCAAATAGAAATGGAGTCCATTGAGAAGAATAAGAAATGAGAGCTTACCGATTTACCACCTGGTCACAAACCCATCGGCTTGAAGTGGGTGTTCAAGTTGAAAAAATACAGTGAAGGAAACATCCTTAAGCACAAAGCAAGATTGGTGGCAAAAGGGTACGTACAAAAGCAAGAAGTTGATTTTGAAGAAGTTTTTGCACCAGTAGCAAGACTCGGTACTATCAGGCTTATTCTTGCTCTTGAAGATCATCGTGGATGGGAAATTCACCACTTAGATGTCGAATCAGCATTTCTCAATGGTGATCTCGAAGAAGAAGTTCATGTAGCTCAACATGAAAGATTCGTCATTGAGGACAAAAAACACAAGGTATACAAACTTTCTAAAGCTCTCTATGGTTTACGTTAAGCACCAAGAGCATAGAATATGCGCCTTGACGGAAGTATGAAAGGTCTTGGATTTATGAAGTATTCACAAAAACAAGCAGTGTATACGAGGAGCCATGGATAAGAATTACTTATTGTTGGT
The DNA here is from genome assembly GCA_900406425.1 of Iberis pinnata. Classification (NCBI taxonomy): domain Eukaryota; kingdom Viridiplantae; phylum Streptophyta; class Magnoliopsida; order Brassicales; family Brassicaceae; genus Iberis; species Iberis pinnata. The sequence goes on along the minus strand of OVBE01000072.1, from coordinate 3,394 downwards.
TTGTACGTTGATGATTTTATTGTAACAAGATCTAGTGCATGAGGTATTGACCAATTCAAGATGCAAATGATGAAAGACTTTAAGATGAGTGACCTCGGATTACTCACGTACTACTTTGGTATCGATGTCGATTAAAAGAAGGAATGCATCACATTAAAGCAGACAACTTATGCGAAGAAGGTGTTGCAACAATTTGCTTTGGCAAATTGCAATCCGAGCAAGCATCCAATGGAGGCGAAGCTAAAACTCGGAAAGGATGCAAAAGGAACCTCAATGAATCCCACTGAGTATAGGTGTATTATCGGGTGTTTAAGGTACTTAACCCACACCAACCTGATATTTCACATGTAGTGGGTATGGTTAGTCGCTACATGGAGAAGCTCACTACTCTACATCAGCAGACGGTAAAACATGTTCTCCACTATGTAAAAGGAACAAAGAACTATGGTATTGAGTACAAAAGAGGACGAGGAACTGAAGAACTCGTTGGATTCAATGATAGTGATTTAGCTGGTGATTCCGATGACATAAAGAGCATAGGAGGGATGGCATTTTATCTCAACGAAAATCTAATTACTTGGCAATCTCTAAATCAGAGAATTGTGGCCCTATCTTCTTGTGAGGTTGAATTCATGGCAGCAACTACAACATCATGTCAAGCGTTGTGGCTTAGAAGCTTATTGGGCGAGTTAACCAGAAGTGAGTTAAAACTGGTAACACTCTACATCGACAACAAATATGCGATTACATTAATGAAGAATTTAGTGTTTCATAGCAAACACATCGATACTCGCTTCCATTTCATCTGCGAGTGTATCGAAAACGACAGATAATTGTGGAGTTCGATTGCACTACTGAGCAACATGCATATATTCTCATCAAGGCCGTAGCAAGAGTTAAGTTCTCAAAGATGCGAGAACTACTAGGAGTAAAGAACCTTGAGAAAAGTCACGCTTAAGGGGGGGGATGTGAGTTTAAGCTTCGACTATGTCAAGCCACCATTAGAATAGTAAAGTCCTCAAGCCATTAAAGGAATAGTATGGCACCGTCCAAACCTTAATAAGAATAGTAGTCGGTCTTTTGATTTGTTTCAAACCGATTTGTATCTCTATAGATAGAGAGGCCCCCTCCTTATTTCTAATCATCTCACAACAGTTTCTTCTACTTCCAGTTACTTAATAAACTTTGTTTTTATACTTAGTTTTTCATCTTTCTTTCTTTATTTTTTGTTTAAGATCAGTTTGGAACCAACAACCTTAAAATACATACAAACTCTGAAACATATAAACCATGTATTCTTTTATTTAAGATTGAGATTATCGACAATGTAAACACACAATGAAATGTTTCTAGTACCAAAAATAATATCTTATTTACCTTTTCAGGAAATGGACATATTAAAAAGTAAATTTTCACAAAAGACTCAAACATACATCTATTTATAAAATGAGAGACCTTAGATATTAATCACCAAAAAAAAAAAGAAAAAAAACTTTAAATTCAAGACCAAAAATACCGACATTGTAAACATACAATGCAATGTTTCTATATTAAACATAAAAGCTACCAATTCTCATTAACAAATAAATATTTACAAAAGACTATTGTATATACATTTAATGGAAATGATATAAATAAGTACCAAAACAGAGATAATAAATATGTTCCTAATCAAATTAGAAAATACTTACGTTGTACACACATAATTAAGTGTTCCGATAACAAAAGTAAAACTACTTCTTATCAACATACATGTTAGCACTAAGTTTCTAGAGTCACATTAATGGATATTAAATCAATGACTCTTTATGTTATCAAAACAACTATGTTTCTGATTATAAATGACTTAGATTTGCATTTCTAATTCATCACTTTACATGTATCACTTAGTATAATATGTAAATTTTAAAACATAACAACTTTCACTTTCTCATATTAAAAAATGAGTCTATCACAAAATTTTACCTGGTCACAAAAGTTTTCTACTTTTACCAATCTCTTTGACAACAATGAAAATATAAACACCTTTCAAAGCACATACCTAGAATAAATAAATTAAAACTAGACTTTGCTTTACGTGCTAAAACTTCTACATATCTTCTAACAAAACTTAGATATTTGTTTGTGAGTAACTGAAAATATGAGTTTATGTAGAAAAAAAAAGTGTTGCTTAAGTTGTCCAAGTGTAATAAGGTTTTGTAACTTATATATAAACTCCTGGAAATTTTTCATATCTATCAATAAAAATTTCTAGCGAAAAAGTGGTTGGAAAACAAAGAATGTTGCATTTTTTTATTGTAATAAATACAATAGTTAGACTAAGAGACTAAAGAATGACAAATATAATTCAATTCAAATATAGAATTTGACACATTAATCAACAAAATATATACTCCTGATTTAAGGAAACTACTACCATATAAAAATAAAAAAGTCTCACAAAACATATGTTATTCTACGCATCTACTATTTCAACAATGGACATAAAAAAAATATAATAACCACAAGGAACTCAAAGATACATCTGTTTTATAAAATGAGAGATCTTAAATACACACAATAACCCAAAAAAATAAATAAGAAGTACTCAAAAATTCAAGTACAAAAATTCTAACATTGTAAACACAAAATGCAATTTTCCAATACAAAAAAAATCTACCAAATTTGTCATCAAAGATGTTACCAAATTAGTGTCTACAAGAGTTACATACATTTTATAAAATGCAAAATCACCAAAACAAATATAAGAAGTACTTTAAAATTCAAGGCTAAAGATATGAGACATTGTAAACTTACAATGCAATTTTCCTATACCAAAACTAAAATATACCTAAGTTTCACTGTACATGCACTTTATAAATTGAGATATCTTATGATACATAAAGTACCAAAACAAAGAAAATAAATATGTTCTTTTATTGTTTTATGTTAGCACTAAGTTTCTAGAATAAAATTAGTGCATACTAAATCAAAGACTAGTTAGATTGTCAAAACAACTATGTTTCTAATTATAAATGACTCTTAGATATGCATTTCCAATTCATGTATCACTTAGCATAATATGTTAATTTTAACACGTAATAATGCCACTTTATCATAAATAAAAAAATATAATACAAGAATTTACCTAGTCACAAAAATTTTCTACATTTACCAATCTTCTTGGCAACAATGAAAATACAAACACTTTTCAAAGCACATACCTAAAAGAACAAATAAATAAAATTTTACTTTGCTTCAAGTGCTAAAGCCTCTACATATCTTTTTACATAACATAGCTATTTATTTTGTCATGAGTAACTAAAAATCTGAGTTTATATATAAAGCTCTATGGAAATCGGATTTTGTGACTTATATATAAAATTTTATGAAAATTTTCATATATATATATATA